>CM057811.1:81544467-81629467 GCA_030067965.1 Latrodectus elegans
ATTTTGAGGTATATACTCAAGAATTAAAAGGAAAACAACAGTATTTCTCTAAAAATTGCAATTACAGTGAGAAAAATCGAAAATATCAAATGGGAATACCAAGTTTTTGTATTGAAATGTTATCTACTTTGTGAAAAATCCTAAACAGAGTCTTAAGGTAACTGTAGCAGGAAAATCTACGTTGGTAGATAGACTAAAAGTGAGGGCAACGAAAAAAGAACTGAGAAGCATCATAAATTAAATCATTTTATTGTGTTTCACAAATTCTCTCCATATGACCTTCTCCACACACGATGAGACTTTTCATATGGCAGATAGAGGATAGCACTTTAGCACGTTTCATAACAATGTTAATATCTTGGATCGCAGCTCTCTTGAGATTTTTCAAATTAGATGCAATTTGCAGACGAAATTGATACGCTTTGGATTACAGATATACCCACAGCCAGAAATCTATTTGTGTCAGATCAGATCTTGTGGTAGTCTTGGAAGCGGGAATTGATGCGAGATAACTGCTACCAAACTTTTGATTTAGGAAACGTTTGACTGATGACCCTACATACGGAGGAGTGCCATCTTACATCCACAAAACATCAGATAGAGCATTTTCCCGTTGCAATGCGGGAATTGTGTAGCGAGTTAACATGTCGAGATAGTGAATATTCGTTTCTATGTATATTTGCTAATCTCCGTCAAAAAAAGTAAGGGTCGAAGATGAATGGACTTGTTATACCACATCACAGTCATTTTTCCCTCGTGAATAGACATGCAAGCAAATCATGTGGATTATTGTCTCTCCAGTACACACAAAGTTTCGGGTTAAAGTTACTAGTTAACGAGAAATGCTGCTCTTCTTCCCACTTAATGTGTAAAGGCCAGCTACTGTTTTCATCGCACCGGATAAGGGATTGATTTGCAAATTCCAGCCTTAATTGATAGTCTCCAGTTTCCAATATTTGGGCAATCTGTAATCGAAATGGAAACATGTTTAGAACTGAGCGTAGAATCTTGCGGACAGTTGAATTCACCAGATTCAAAACACGTTTCATAATGTGTGTATTTGAGGGACGAAGTGTGCTTTTCGCCAGATGAACTTCTGCAACAGTTTCCAGAGGAACGAAAAGTCGTACAGATCAAGGTCAGTCGAATGAGTAACCATTTTCTTCATATTTATGAATCATGTCCCCTACAGCTTTGATAGTGCAGGGGCTCACAGTTATTTAAAGTTTCTTCAAAACCATGCAATGTCTCTACATTTTGCACATTTGGGAAATAAATCTTTACGATTTCTCCATGTTATTTCCCTAAAAGCGACATCTTGTTCGGAATAGCAGAAAGCTACATACGCGGCTCGTATTTTGCAGTGCCTTTTCTTTCACCTCACGTGACAATTTCAGCCTTGACTGGGTATTACTTAGAACCTGAAATTTGCATTTATTCGTCTCTTCTTCTTGTTTCATGGAGGACAAATCAGGCTGGGATCTCAGCCGAAGAAACGTTGTGATGCGTGACACAAATGAAACGAACATTAATGCACCGGTGTACGGCAAAGTTCTTTTTACTTTTTCCTTGCCTAACTCTGAGGATTTTTTAGCACAAGTGTCATTTAAGCACTATTTAATTTATTTCATTATGAAGATTGCATTCCAATACAAAAAACTGGGTGATGCCATTTGAAATTTTCAAAGTTTTTTCACTGTAACCATAACTGTTTGAATGACAATAAGGATTTCTATATTATTTTTGAGCGCATATCTCAAAATACCTTACAAAAAATTTCCTTCAGTTTCAGGGAATGCTATGATTGTTAGAGGTCCAAATGTCGGGATAATTTTTATAATCACTCTGTATATGTGTACAGATAATAAAAATGCAATACATGCGTTGTTAAATGAATATGACTTTTAATGAATACGATTAAACATGAATCCTTCTTATGGTGGAAATACGGTTGCAGTTAAAATAAATTAATAAAATAGATGTTAATTAAAATATAATGAAATAATAATTTTAATATTGAATCATTAAATATAAGACTTATCTCAAAGACTAATTTTCTTACAGTTCTCAAATCAGCAATTTATATCACTAATATTTCAACATAAATAGACATATATAATTAGTTATGATATCATGATAAAGAAAAATGAATTAGCACTAATACACTACGTGAAATACTAAATATCAATAGAAAGCGTAATCAACAAAGCAAAGTTTGTCTTGTGTTACAAGTGCAACAGAGCTATTTGTAAAATCAGTAAAATATCTCGTGGATATTAACAAATATCTACAGGGAATAAATTTTGTGGAAGAAAACAGAATTGGCCATGCAGACAAATTTTCCCAATTTATCATTTTGTTAATATTCTCCAACTGTTATCATAAGTAGATCAATATCAGCATTATTCAATCCAACGATGCTAACGCATATTGATAAACGTGGACTTTGCCTATTAATAGTACAAGAGACATACAAGAAGTAAGAACAAAATATTAAAAGTGCCATAGAAAACTATGCACTCAAATACCTATAAAATATATAAAGCCAATGTTAATGTAATCTCTCAAATATATTAAGTCAATTTTATTGTAAAATTGAAATGTTTGCCCATAAATAACATTATAAAACCTTAACTTTAACAACTAACAGGTTAAGAGTCTTACGCATTATATTAAGCTAAAATATCACGTTAAATGTTTTCGTTAAATAAACACAATATGTTTAATTGAAAGGAGTTTTTTTTTCCATTCATCAATGACTTTCACTCTTTATCACACAATTAAAGCTAGTTCTTTATTATGTTATTATTTAAATTCATATAAAATAAATGCTGTGGTTAATGTTACATATTCCATTTTTATGAAGAATTATACTTTATAATATTTACAGAGTATTGAGATTGACAGTTTATTATTATTCATTTTTCTCAATGATATTTATATATTACTTCAAACACGTAACGCACTGACACAGACGGGAATCTGTCGAAAGATTTCATAAAAATGCTTAATTATGATTAGAATAAAATTTCTTGGAAATCATCTTTTACTAGTTACAAATTTAATGATAAAAGAAGCTTAGCTATTTTATACTGTCAGCTTTTATTTCTTTATTCAGAAGGTTGATATTTTTGCTATCAAATGAAATCGAAGAATATTACGTGGTTTAAAAAATATTTGTATAAACTTATTCTTTTTCAAGGCTAGTTTTAGAAAAATAGATGATTGAAATAAAAAATTTTTTCCTCAGTAAGAAGAGCTTGATAATTCATTTCTTTCTGCACTTTACCAGTGAATTTGGTAGCAAATGTGTATGGATCGGGATATGAACAAGAATATTTGTAAAATATTACAATGGGGGATATAAAAATAATATATAAAGACAATGTTCTGTAGCTTTGAATTCTGATATTTAATTTTCTTTCTTCATCCTCATAATAAAAATATCGCAGCTAAATTCATTTTAAATTTTGCCAAGTAGTTTTCAATAGCTAGATTTATGCCTAATTTGACTGAAATATGATAAAATTACATATTATAAACGAAACATTGCTCGCATTCAGCAACATGATTAAAAGAAAAACTAAAAGAAATTCGTAAAAAAATGTCTTTTAATCAGATCAAGATATAATTAAACCAAAATTTATAAGATAGATTAGAAAAAAATTTAGCAAAATTTTAATTACTGAATTAATTTTTCTTTCTTGGAATTCCCTATTTATCAAGATATAAACAAAGTTACTTAAAATTAAATAACTGTAAATATTTTTAGCTGCATTAATTAAACAATGTTTCATAAGAATTTTAATTTAAAGTCAAACAGCAAGAAAAATTATTTCACAAGTATTTATAAATAAATTAAAAAGTATAATTTATTATTATAATTAACTACTGCAAATTATATAAAAGTATACTAAAGAATTTCGTTTACTTAGCAAAACAATTTCAGTTCAAAAGTACTTTCATAGATTTATTATTTAAATTGTTCTTCAGACAATATTTTAATTATAATTCTATGAAAACCATTGACATATTTATATTGTAAAGAATACTATTAATAACAAAATTTATGACTTAAAAAGTATTTTAGTATATGCACAAAACTGCATTATTTATTAAACTGCAAAACAGTAATGGCCATTTTTACTTACAGAACGAAAGAATTTAAGTTGTTTTCTATTAGAACTTAATTGTCATTGTAACTTTCTGAAACGCTTAAGTGCACAATAATATTTTTCGTTACAAAAGTGCTCTAAGAGCTATTTACAATATTTAAAAACATTTTTGAGAAAGAATGTTGTTAAAAATACTTCAAACTATACATTTCATGAAATATAAAATAATTTACAAAAATACTATTAATATTTTTTAAAAAAAGTATTTTAAAATGTTTGTTAAAGGCATTTCAATTTATTTACAGAATATTTAAGTAAAATGCTTTCTTTGTTGAAAAACAGAAATTTACGAGTAATTGTATAGTTCATATGCAAAATTTTAAAAAAATGAACTACTGGCTTTTTTTTTAATTAAACAAATACTGCACACATGTCTGTGTACTAAGAATAATGATGGAATCAATAACTTAATGTTCGGAAAAAAAAACGGATTTATTTATGAAGCCTATGTAGTAAGCCAATGATGAAGAAAAAAATATGTATGATTCCAAGCATGCATACAAACCACAATTATAATTGTCTGGAGCATTTACATCACATATCACCGTACAAAAACTGAACAATGAGTAGTTGGTATTATGGTTAATGCATCGCATTTCTCCCATACAAAGGAAATAAGTACATTTTGTTCGGGATTGCTGTCCCAATAAATTTGACCTGTCAGAGCTCTGATTTGTAGATTTGTTCTGCAGCCCAGTGTTAATGCCTACCCAAAAAGTTTTTTTGCACTACTATAACGTTCACTTTTAATGATGTTGTCTTGATGGTACTGGCTACTTGGCGTTCTCCATGTGAACGACTTACTAGAATCTGGTTGGAATTTAAACCAAGACTCATTAGAAAATATAACAAAAGCTCACAATATGACACTGTCCACATTACATTACTCGAAGTTAACCGATGGTGACAGTGAGTTGCCGTTAGCGGAATACACCTGACAGGCCCAATAATATAATATAAAGGAAAAGTGAGAATATAATACTATATTGTCCTAAGCATCTGTACCAGATTTACTTGGAATCGGTCTTATGAAATGGTTTTAACAATGACTGACGATAGCTGGCGTGAAAATTCAGCTGATGTGAAAGTTTTTTTTTTTTGGTGGTCTCTGCCAAATACCGGCCGTCATTTGACATTGCCAATCAGTTGTGAAATGTACTAAAAAGTCTACAGACATATTTATCATGTCAGAATCATTGATACAGCTTAGAGATAACATTTTGGATGATTCCAAATTTCAAGTCTTTTACCACTTGTGTACGCCGGCATTTTAGCTAGATGATAATTCTACCATATAAAACATCATCCATGTGTGACCAGTGTCATACCTACGCAATCTGAACACAGAAAGAACCAATGGTTGAACAAGTTTTCTTCTTTCCTACACAGGTCCTTATCCCTCTCTTACACTCGCATCCTTGTGGTGTACAATCAGTGTCATGAAGTGCCTTTCTGAAATTTGCATAATATGTTTGATCACATGCGTGATATTTCTACAGTTGGCCTTTTTACTTTCACGTTAGATTTCCGTGTGGTTCTAGATTATCATTAATTTATAGACATATGTGTACATTAAATGCTATGAATTCACAAGCAAAAACTTTAACTTTGAGTAAATAAATGCATTATTTTTACTGATATCCATATTTACATTAATAAGCTAACTAACATGAAATAATATTGTATTTTGCATTAAAATAAAAAAAAACATTCAATAAAATAGTGTTAGTATTTAAATTAACTTACTATTAATGACATAAATACACACAAAATGATTTAAAATTTGAACTTGATTAAATTTCTTTCAAAGTTTAAATATTGTATTACTTAAAATTTGCAAATAACTATAATAATAACAAAATAAATAAACTTATATAGTTTATCTGTATTCTGTACATGGGGGGGGGGTGAATCAAAAGATGGAACATTTGACATCATTTTTAATATCATGAATATTTCCTACATTTTAAATTTTTTAATTTATTTTTTCTTTTTAAAATCGTTTTTGCTTGATATGAGATTAAAGTGACCAATAAGGAATCAAAATAAAGCATTCATGCAAATATTTGTACATAATACAATATTTGTTATTGCGTAGGCATGGACAACAAACTAACGAATATTGATAAATCTAGAGAAAAAACATGCTAAAGAACGTGTTAAATCTAATGAGTGGATAATATGTTTTCAACATTGCGTGCCACGTGTGGTGACGAGTTATTCTAATTTTATATAGTCAGCACCTAGGATATGATAGCTACGGATTTTATTACTCCAGATATATAGAACTTGTTTTCTGTTCACCGGCAATGCTCATTAGAGGGATGCAGGAAAGAAGTCCTATGCCCTTAAAGCCCATCGCATTTAATACAAAAATAGTATATTGATGTATAATGGATTAATTCAGCAATCTCTTAATAATATGACTACAGACTTGAATTAATAAGCTAACAATCAGAAGTAGAAGTGAGGTTTGTTTGTATAGAAAAATTTGTTATGTTCTCCTTTCCATGTCTGTCGTTCAACGTGACCTTGGTAACGCAAAAGCTTGTGATTTTGAATCAAAGGAAATTGAAGCAATGTTCCCTTTGAGGATATTCTACTCAGCTACAAATAGTAATGAATGCCACGAATGATAACGATGGGTAAGAAATTATTTGTTGTGATAATGTTCGTGATATATTAGAGTGATCCTATTTTGCGATGCACAAAATATTCCTAACATCACGTACATTGGCCAATGAGGTGGTGCTATCAAATTCGCTGATTTCTCATGCAACTTTTACTTTCATCCAAAACAATCAGCTATTTCTCTGAAGAATAATCCACAATTCCTAAAAGTTACCATTCTTCCTCGACACACTGAACTCGAAAGACATTCACTATCTTCCACAAACGATAGTTAAACAGAAAATGAATTACAAATTAATTATCTTTCTTTAAATAAGTCATCTCTCCTCCATTTGTATAACATTTTCAGGTGCTACTACATTTGCTCATGATGTACAAATGTGCAAGTGAGAATTGTAAATTGCACAGCTGCAAGAATTAAATTTTACATAATGACTAAATTTCACATGTTTTAGATGCTTCCTTCAGGGTGTTGCATTTTGGCTGGACAGCAGATAATTTTCATGCCGCTAAGGTTAAAGTATAAAATAATTAGAATAGAAAAACCTGCTTTCTTATTAGGAAAGGAAATAAGTATCTGATTTTGCATGCATATGAAATGTTATTCTGTTTTAATTCCTGTGCTGAAGTACTACTTCTAGCAGAGAATGTATCGTAGAAAAATCCATATACTTATTGACAGCCACAATTTATATTCAGAGTTGGAATGGAACATTTAGATTAATTATTGATATACAAAGAACTGAACATTTAGCAATTATCATGGCATAAATAGTAATAGAAGTTATATAACTAGTCAGATATAGTTATAGGGATAAAAGTAGTAAATAAGCAACTAAAAAATAAATAGAAAACCCATATTGAAAAAATACCAACAATCTAAAGGCATGAAAAACTTTCATTAATTTTTTTTCTATTTTCATTCTTTATAACATTTTTCTAAAAAAATGAAATTAAAACGAATTTATAAGGATCATTCTTTTAGAAATAAAATCAATTTCCATTAGAAATTAAAACACGTTTTAATAATTTCCTAACTTTAAATTTGACCAAATATGAAATTTAATAAATGTTTATCAAAGTAAAGAAAGATTAATAAATTAAAATGGAAAATAATCGAATATAAATGATGATAAGTCTCTAAAAAGATTAATTTTACAAAAAGTATATAACTGAATCTGTGTCCTAGAATCAATGTTTTCTTCAACAGATAAATTCTAAGAAATATTCTTTTAAGAAGAAAGGTAAAAGTAATTTGGATTCTATTAAAAGAAAAAAAATATTATATTTAGAGATAAAATGCTGTTCAGCTTGAATTGTAAATTAAAAAAATTTAATGCCTTTTGATTTTTCACTAATTTGAGCTCTCATTCTTAAAATTAATAAAACTGTACTAATATTGTTTTATAACAAATATTCTTTAGCATTTTTTCTGATGTAATATTTTTATAAATTGAATAGCCTATCCATTTTCGTGGTTTAGAGTCACTAATGTTGACGTAGGTGTTTTTCTGAAATACATTATATCGTAAAGTATAGAAAAATATGCCTTTGAATTTTAAAGACATAATTATTATAATTAAAGACATTAAAGTTAATAATTTAAACCAAAGATGTATCAAAGCATACAAAATGAAATACAGGAAATACCTAACCTTAATTATCGTACCATTTCGTTCTGACGAATTTTCTTTTAAAAAAAAATTTAAAAAATTTTTTCATTCAATAGTTATTGATATATTTTTTACTTTACCTAGAAAATATTTTAATTTAAAATTAAGATGTAGTTATAACACATGCTTAAATAGAATTCGTTAAGAAGATATTTCTCTGTATATCAATGAATACTTTCATTCAATTCTGCAGAAGCTCTGCGAAGTTTTTCTTTAACGCACAGGAGTTAAGTACCTTTATGAAAATTTATAAGATTTGTATTTAAACTGGAAAGAGATTTTCTAAATCCCTTTATAAACTTCCGGTTCTGGTCCTAATAACCAATGAACATTGGAAGACGAATGTTGCGCTTTAGAATGCATTTCTATCAAGCTGGGTGATCTGTACTTTATCGGGTTTTCTTCTTAGCGACACGTGAATGTGTTCATCTATTAAAAAATGTCTTCTTTTTGGACAATTTAAGTAACGGATATTAAATTATGTTCAAGCGTCTTAAGATGTAAGGATGTCTACTTAACGTAAGATGGTTGTTATCCTAGATGGAAAGCCAAAAATAATCCCAATGCTATCCATCATGACTGTACTTATTTGGTTTTACAGCTATTTAACAATGAAAAGGAATTTACACTCTTCTTTCATAACTGTCTTCTCTATTTTCTGTTGAGTGTTAATATTGGAAAACGTTAAAAGAAAGCAAATAAGAGAAAAACGTAAACAGTTTCCGATAAAGTGAATGTGTTTGCAAGCAGTTTAAAGACTACTATAACCATTGGATGTTAGAGTGCTTACTACGTAGTGCCAAAGCAGCTATAAGCAATAATGTTGTTCTTTTAATTTCCTTAAACACACGAAACGTAATAAACAGAATGATTTTTATTTTTTTATATGTATTGTTTTTTGTTTTCACTCACCCTTGCTTAATAGTCGAAGAATACTCTTCAAATTTAAAAAAATAAAAAAAATCTGGTTTCTATATTAGCCACAGAGGAACAACGGAAGATAAATTTTGCACTTCTGCGTGAAAATCTGTCAGATGATTACTTGTAAATGTTCAGGGTTTCTTTCCTTGAAACACATAAAAACGGAAAATTATCTATGATAAATAATTTAAAAACCAATTTTCATGCTGGATATTAAAAATGTTTTACAACTTGCCATTAGACTATTCACTACGAGCATTAGTAAAATCGTTTTACTAATTTTAGATTTCTTATATAAGTTGTTAAATACTTCCTTATTTCTATTCCTTTACAACATTTAAATATTTCTTTACAACATTTAAATGAAAAACTAGAAAAAAATGTTTATATTAAAAATAATAAAATTTTTTGACTCTTACTTGTCTGAATATTCAGTTTCCTTAATTACTAAACGCTTAAATCAATAATGAAAACAAATTTTAATCAAAATGAATCAAATTTTCAAACAAAGAAAATTTCTCAATGTCATAAAATATATTAATCATATTCTAATACTCGGCTTACAAGGGAGAAACATATACTCTGAGTTTTATATACATGTGCGACACATGTACATACTTTAAGTATTACATATGAGATTTGTGTACTCTGAGTATTAGAATGTGGTTCATATACTTAATGTGCGATTGCAAACAAATTGTGTCCTGTAAAGCCTACTCGTAAAATCAACGCATAAAATAAAATATAATTTGATAAATATGATTACCCCTTTTCACTGCAGGGATTTCCACACACGTAAGCATGATTGAGATTTAAATATGTTCTTACCAGTTCTTGTATTGTAATGCTATTGAAGATGTCATACTTATTTTGAGTTCTTCAATTGAGATTGGATTTGTTTTGTATGCTCTTTCCTTTAGCAGTCTCCAAAAGTAAGAAGCACAAAAGGTAGGACAAAGGAAAGTGTTTGAAAAACTGCAAGCCTTTGCTCATCTTCTTCTCAGATGTAAATGCCTCATGCACACAAAACAATCACTGATATAAACAGTGGGGTACTACACCATCCATCTGAAGACAATATAACTGAAGCATATATATTTTCAGGAATATTTGAATAAAATTTTTCTTGGATTCACAAATCAAATTCATTTTTCATTGTCGTCTCGAAGAATATGGGTCCACACACACACAGATTTTGTTGCCAAAAACGTAATGTACGAATATATAAAAATAATCTTTAAAAAATTGCAATAATCTATAACTTTACAGCAAACCGGTTTGAAATTCTGTTTTCTTCATTTATTTTTAATAATGTAGTGACATGTTCATGATTACTGCGAAAACACATATAAAATTGCTTTCGTAAAAGTTTTCATATGAAACAATGTTATCATGATTTTTTCTATGAAAACGTATATAATGTCCTTATCACACACACACACAATATTTTATTATAACTGACATAAGTGAAATTTTTTCACTAAAGATCATAAGTATTATAACTATATTGTTGTATCATGTTATATTCCACAACAATTTAATATCTTATGCACAAAATTTATTTCTGCTGCAACAAGTAAAGGATAGTTTATTCAAGAATATTAAACCTAAAAAATAATTCTGTAAAAGCATTCTCAAGAAATCCTGCGAAACTTGTTTTCCTTTTATAAATATTTGTTGTCCTATCGTTTAACATAATGCCTCCATTTTTCATTCAAACCAAGTATATAAATGAACTATTTATTTTATCACTATGGTATCATTTTCTAAAATTCTACGGTTATAATAAAATTTTCACATTATGCTGTAAATTATTGCTCGACATTCTGCTTATATCTTTTGTCGATCATGATAAGTTTTATTTCGGAACTTTAATTTTATGTAAAAAATTATTTTAACAATAAGCAGTTTTAATCCTGACGACAATCGAACCAATTTATTATAAGATATGTTATTATAAGATATGTATACTGAGAGTTTTACAAAAAGTTCACTATTAAGGAAAATTCATCGATTTATTTTAAACTATTTAAATCTGGGATAAGTATAAAATATGTATAAAAATTTTGTGAGGAAAAATAGAACAAAAGAATATCAAAATAGAACAAAAAATCATCTGAAAATAAAATAAGTTGATTTAGGCTTTGCAAAATCTTCCATGATAATTACATAATTTGCTTAACTGCAGACAATATATTATACAGTTATTGTTATAGCAACAAAAACCATAATTTTTTTAAAATTAAAAAAACAGTTTTTAATAATAAATAATATTATTTTAACTTTTAAAATAAGAAAATAGTTAATTGTTTATTTATTATTTTTTAAATGACGCCAAAATGTCAAATCGAAAATGCAAATGTTTCATTTTTATTTTCTTCAGATAAGAAGTTTCCATAAAACATTATTTATTTTAAATACATGAGAAATGCTTGGAATGTGCAATTATATGAAATAATTCACATAAGAGTTCATAATTTAAAAATATTACTCAAAAATTTCACAAAATCATCAGGTACTTTGATATTTTTTATATTATAAACTACTTTTCTATATATAAAAGATGTATGAAAGATGAATTATAGTTTTAAATTCCCAAAAAATATATTTAAATGATTTTAAAATAATTGAAGAGTACAATAAACGTAGCGAAAAAAAAACAATATTGAATAAAAATTTCTCGCGTTTTGTTATTATTATGCAGAACACTTGAATGAAATACAATTAATTATTTTATTTAGAATTATTAATAAATAAACAACACTTCAACAATCCGAAAATAGATATTTCATAAGTTTAATTAATAGAAAATATGAATATCACTTTTTTATCATAACAGTTTAAGAATTAAATTTCTATTTTGAAATGTGTATGCGTGTTAGCAGTTTAAAATGCCTTAAATAAACTAATAATAACGTATTCGTTAAATTTAAATTAAATAAAATTTATCCGTAGAGTAAGAATTTCTCCAATATTGACACATCACATAATATAATTATTTTATCATGCTTAACAAATTACATAATGTTGACGCAAAATGAATTTCTCAAAATATTTTCTGTTAATCTTTATACCTATTTGTAATTCAATATATAACATGAGGAGATGAAGAAGTAGATTTAGAGGTATATATTTAATGGTTTAAGAGTGTTAGCATTACATATTTCATAATTATAGATAAAAGAAATATATAACAAAAATAGTAACATAAAAAATAAATTATTATCTTGAGCTCTCACGAATTTGAACAAATCTTACGAATTCATATATGTGCCAACGATTTTTAATGTTTTTGAAATTCAAAGCTTGTAATATTAAAATATTAAGTAAAACAAAGAACAAAATGTTATTGAATTTAAAAGAAATGATGTGTTTTGCATGAAATGTTAAATAACAAATTTAATGGATTAAAAGGAAATATTCCTGAAATCGTTTTGCAAATTATATGCATACAAATCCCACGGAACTTGTTATTTTCAATAAAAGAATTCGTAATTACAAGATGCCTATAACGTATGACAGTAATATTAACACTATAATTAAAAATTTCATATAGTCGGAAATTTCTATAAATATATATTTACAGAAACATTCTATCTTTGCAATAGTAAATGCATTAACAAAATATATTAAATTCATGCAAATTCTTAAAACAATTTAAAATGAAAAAATGAAAGTTCTTGAAAAATCTCACTTACTCAAAAGAACTGTAAAAGTCAAGTCAACAACAAGAAAATTTTAAGTAAAACTTAAGACAAGTTCAGTATCCAAAACGCAATAACACAAACTTTCGTAAATCTGGCTCCCGCGCTGCCAAGACACTGAGCTCTTCGTAAGTACTTCAACAAATCGTCTACTTCTAACGATCCCAACGTCCCAAGCTATCAGATCCCCCTGGCGTAAGCCGGCGGAATTACGCGGTGTTTCGAATTTCTCAAATCATGTCAGATTATATTATTTAGTTCCATCTTTTATGACTTAAACTAGGTCGTAAAGTTTATAAATTGTTATGCTGAAAGCAAATAATTTCCAACCGGATTGAATTTTGTTAAGCATTATTTATTCTTTTGTCTCAGGGATTATATAAAATAGTTTATAGTGATATCTTTTTTACATTTGTGTGTATTTATGTTCACTAAATTTTATATAATTTACAACTGTCTTTTCATAGAGGCGTTAGTTTATTTTAGCTAATAATTTTAGTTCTAATCTGTCTATATTTACTGATATATCGATTATGGATATATCGATAACACAATATCACGTAGATATAATATATATAATAGATATAAGATTGCGGATATATCAATAACAGAATTTTAAAAACTAATAAGTATAAATTATAATGTATAAAAATATGAAAAAAATGATAGATACGACTGTAAAATTAATCTCATTAATCATAAAATATGAAAATGTGCTTTTAATAGCATTTTATTTAATTTATAATTTTCAAAAAATATGTTTAATTGAAGTTTAAAACATTGAAATACTTAGACTTTGCTATACTTTAATCAAATCCATTGCTTTTAAAATATTATTAAGAAAAATATTTCAGTTACAAAAATGTTTATTTATATTGTATCGAATAATGGATTTTTTTTATTCCTGGTAATAAATTATTATTTTCCTAAGTAGTTAATTCTATTAATAATTAATTATAAGCCATAAATATGTAAGAGACAAAATGAAAATAGACATAATATAGAAAAACACAAATTTAAATTTACATTAAAATCTATCACATAAAGACGCACATATCACAAACAATAAAATTACATAAAGACATATCTCACAAAGACTGTTTCGTTAAATAATCCTTGTTTTACATGTTTAATTAACTTTTTTTAACTTATTAATTTTTGTCACTGAATTAATAATAAAATATATTAAAATTAGGAGCTTCAATATTTTTCTCTAAATATTACGCATTGCTCAAAATCAGCAAACAAAGCAAAACTTAAGATTCAAATCAATCATAACTTTCATATTTTATCAAATCAATCGCTACTTTGTTTTCTTTTGAAAGCTTGATGTTTTTCATAATATTTTAATTAGAATGATCCATAATCTCTCGAATTTCAATTTTCTTATTACGAATTGGAATATTATAAGAGAGTTTAATTTGCTTTTACTAATGGAAACAAATTTATATCAGAAATAAAAGGCTATAAAAATTCAATGAAGAAAAAGTATTATTTTTCTCTGAGCTAATTGAAATTGAAATACTGCAGATTAAAAAACTTAAAAAATCTGCAGAAAAATAAAATTAAATAAAATTTAAAGAAAATGTTTCAGATGTCCTTAATCAACCCTATGGAAATAGTTTGTTTAACATTTTAAAACCCTGAAAGTATGAGCTTCGCAATTTTTTTTTATAATTAAGAAATAGATTGGGATCTTTAATTTAGACTCGATCACTATTGAAAAATAATTTAATATTAGTGCCGAGAAATCACAATTGTAGTTATTCGTTGAAATTGCGATATGGAGCATAATTCAAATTATTAAAAAATGACTTATTTATGTCAAATTGCTTTTTGATATTTCATATATAATAAGTTTCATACATTAATTGAATACATTTGAAGCACTCAGAAAATTATTGAATATGAAGCAAAATATTATTTCCTAAACATATACAATGAATTTTTAAATAACTATTCCTAATTTTCATAAATATTAATTATCATATCTACAATTCATCGAACATTAGAACATTACTTGTTTAAGATTTTAAAGACCTGAAGAGTGAATATCATAATTTTGAATGGTAGTTAAGAAATAGTTGGTTTCCTTAATTATAAAATTGAATTTCTTACTTTTGAAAGGCCGACCGATGATTGAGAGGTTAGCGCCCCTGACTCCAGAGCTGGGGGTCTCGGGTTCGAATCCCTGTTTGCGCATGGATGTTACTTTCTTTCTCTGTCAATTCTTCTGGGACGATGCATGAATGTGGCCCACCTTATAAACGGGTTTGTGGTGGTATTGAACGGGCATCGCTACTCACCTCCGTGACTTGGTTCACAGGTGCCCGCAGGGTAACGACAAATGAGTAGCAGTTTCTGGCCTTGTTGTGGCATAGGATTCGTCACCCAAGTGCCCGCCATTGAAAAAAACTTTTAAAGGTGATACAATATTGTGCATAGCATTATAATTTCGTATATATCATCATTATTTCATACATAGCATTATAAGTTCATATATACTGTTGAAACTAAATGGCAAGCTAGTTTCAAATTATCGTATATTGGAGAAGTGGTAGCAGATTTAAGGTACTCAGAGATAAATGTATATGGAAATTCAGTTGTGTAACTGAATCAAGATATTTAAATTTTAGTGGAATTTCATGTCCAAATAAATCTGGCTCTATCTAACTTCTGCCGTGAAACTTTCTAGAGTCGTAACCAATTAAAATCTTGCTTTGTATGTTTGCGCAGATGTGACAAGCGAGCGCACAAAAATTAAATACCATATTTATTACATTCTGTTGCAATGGAAAAATAACTTTGTATGACCGTAATGTGTCTCTAATAATCGTTCTTAAGTTTCCTATAAGCGGTTCTACTAACCTTACGCTCTTTCCATTAGCTGAACGTGGCGTTAGACGTGAAATTGAACTTTCAATAAGTTGAGAATGATTTGCTTCCACCCTCAACAAGTATCACCGCATCATTTCATCTTCTGAACTTTGGCTTATCGACATTTCTTCGGTTTATATATTTGGGATTATTACAGAATAACCATAAAGAATCCTTTTAATCCTATGAAAATGATCATCGATAATTTGTTATTTGGCTTATCACTGAAACTGATAATCTCTCATCCATCTTATTCCTAATCTCTGTACCACACAACATGAATTCCAACATTTGTCAAAAAGAAAGCAAAATATGAACAGCTAGACTTTGCATTAAACTCATGAGAGACGAAAAAAGCGTTACTAAAACTGTTCTTGATTTTAATAGAGAAACAGTAATCTTCATTACTCTTGTGTGATTTTTTTATCCTAAAATTGTAATCATAAATGAAATATTAGCTAAATTTCACTCAGTACTTTTACAAATCTAACTTTAAACTTGGCGGGTTTTTTTTTTTTCATTCCCATAATTCATCACATCACTTATGTCAATATTAATGGTTACTGAATATCAGTGTTAGATTTTAAAATCAATCGCTTGATGTATAAAGAACAAATAAATTTGATAAAACATACAAGTGTACAAAATTCGGATGTTGACCCATTCGTTTATACAAGATATGCTTTTAATAATTCCCTCTATTTGTTCACTTAGTACCTTATGTATTCATCAAAACTTTCATTTTTGTTTTGCGTTATTTCTTTCAATTCTTTCAATGCAATTGTCTTTTATGTGAAATTTTCTTATTTTTTAAGACTAAAACAAATTAATGTATGATAATAATAATTAATATTAATATAAATTCATTTTTAGTTTTTATTTTAATTATCCATATCCATGTAAAATTAACAAAGTAAAATTAAATGATGTGAAAGTAATAAATTTCTCTCTTTTACTATATTAACTAATTTGATTTCATTATAATTTCAAGGTTAAGCAAAAAAGCTGCTAGAGGCCGTCCTATTTAAACCGATTCAAAAAAAAGTTTGATTTATTTGTCATTCATTAATTAATGCAAAAATTTATATGTGTACACATATGTACACATATAAATTTTTGCCCTAATTTGACCAATACTTACGGTTTAAATTGGATTCCGAACCACCGCTCGCATTCAAGACGAAAGTAGGACTCAAACCCATTAACTGTTGAACGTAAAACAAGATCGTCAACCATTCGTGTGTCAGCTCAGTTTACAAGAAAACATGAAGCAAAGATTAGGACTTGTTAAAGTATTACAGCTATCTTCTGATTAAAATGTTTTAGAAGATGTGTTTTATCATAAATAAAGCTGTTTTTTCAAAATTGTTTTGTTGTAGATTAACATTTTCTGGTGTTTAATGAAATAAAATCATGACTGCTGGTTAAAATACAACATATTTTTGAATTATATTTCTGGTATTCTTTGTCTTGTGTAAAGTAAACGTCTCCTTGATACGTTATTTCTAATATAATATTATTCAAGTACTGAAAACTGTGAATAAATGGGAATAAATTGAATAGAAAAAGAGTTTTCTCTTTTTTTATTAAAGGGTTTTCAAAATTCCAATTGAAATATCGAAGTAAATCGATCAAATTCCATTAAGAGTTTTTGAAATTTGGTTATGTTAAATACATAAAGAAACAATTCTAAAAAAAGTGGCTATCTTTGCTTAAAATAAATTCTATACATTTTAAAATAAGTTATTTAAATAGAATTACTTTTTAACAGACAACGGTGTATTCAAGAATTCCAAAATTGAAAGTGTAAAAGGGAGTTTGATGTTAAATTTCATGGTAAAATTTGTCATGGAACCAAATACTTTTCAGAAACAAATAAAACGATAGAGTAACATAATTAGATGGCTTATTGTAGATTGATCCATTGTATGCTCTGTTTGAAGTAATATAATACTGACTAATAGAGAAACCCTTAAAAATACACCAAAGACAGAATAATAGTTAAAAACTTTTTACAAATGATCACTATTAATAATTTATGCATTCCAAAATCAAACAAAAATTCCCATTCAGCTAAATCCCAACTTATTTTTATCATAAAACACATTTGATTGACAATGCACCAAATGCTGTATGAATGTAACTTGTAAATTACGTGAGCTGTATTGAAAAATTACTTAATTCGCACCACAGAAAATAGTGTCTGAATAATACACATATGTTTCTATATAGATTCAATAAACCTATTGAATGTACAAGGAGCCCGACGTTGTACATCACATTAAAGTAAGCCGTCTGAATTGGGTTGGGTATGTTATTAGAATGAAGGACAATAAAACACTAAGGGAATTTTTTTTTTTGCAAAACTTTCATCATAAGAAAGAGAAGAAGACCAAAGCTGAGATGGGCGGAAGCAGTCGAAGAAGACTGTAAGGTCCTTGGAATAAAAAATTGGATGAGTTTGTCAACCAGTAGTGATGGCTGGAAGAAACTTGTTCAGAAAGCCTTGACCCATCCTGGGCTGGCGCGGCATGAATGATGAATGATACGGATTCAATAGAATCTATATGGAAGCATGAAAACAAACATATTCTATTGAAATCATGGAATGCATTTTTTAATCTATGTGCGTAAGTGATTTCCAGTTGACTCACGGAAATCGTAATATTTTTACACATGAAGAGAAGAATGTCTTCCATCTAAAATTTGGAAAAAAGATACGAATATAAAGATAAACGCATATATATTTATTCTGATTTGTACATTAGAAATTCTATGAATGTAATTTAGAAATCTCAATGTGCAAGCTCTTTCACTAAAGGTAAAATTGTGAAGTTTTTCAAACTATCATATTTTTTAACGTGATTCCTTATATATTCATCAAAAATTTTATTTGTTGCCGTTTTGTAATCCCAAAAGGTGATGCTCACTCCACAAAGCCAAAAGCTTCTAAAAAAATCTAAAAACAAGTTTAGGTTTTTTGAAATCTCGGGAATCATAAGACACAAGCACCTTAGAATATGGTTGGGGGAGGACTTTTTTGTCCTGCACCAATGACACTCTGGAAAGCTCCTCTATTCTCCCTGAATATATAAAGATTTGATGTGCTGACTTCTCGAAAAGCGTGAAAGAGCCAACTACCTTTATATCTAAATATTGAGCTAGTGAAATCAAAATGATGTATGTTTTTTCCCTTCACACTGTTCTCATTTTGTGAAAAAATATCTTTTAGGAAAAATTGATTTCTAAATATTAAATTAAAGTTGTTTTACTTGACTATATATATAATATCATTCACTATTAATGGAGCACTCACAATCTATTCTAACTAAATTCTCTATAATCTATTCTCTTTTGAAATATTACATAAAAATCGTCTAAGACTGTGTCAAATCGACATTGCTATCCATGAAATTTATAGTCAATGTAAAAAATAACGTCAATCATTATGAAATTTTCCTTGATGTTTAGAAAGATCATATTCAAAATTGATAAATGTCTTTGTATTTTTTTTGTCAACGATTGATTTCACTTTCTTAGTAATAATACAATGTGTAGGCAAATACAACATTTTCTTACATAGTTAAGTTGTAAGTAACATAATAAATATCAATATTAAGTTTTGATGAATTAGCTTTTCTAGTTATCTGTTCTTAATTTATTCACACCTATTAGACACATATATGTGAAATTGAGACTTATATAAACTAAAGTACTTATGTCAAAAAGAGAGTGATTGATAACACGTTGAAAAAGAATTCATTTAAAACTTAAACAACAGCATTTAAAAGCATTATGAGTTACAAACAAAGCACACAACATAAAAGTGGAAGCAAATAAATGGAGAATGAAAGCAAAAACATGAACGAAGATTAGCACCTGCATTTCCGATTTCATTGGGCAGAATTGCAAATGTATCCCAAAGAATAGTTACATAAAATTATTATTGTTTTGTTAAAAATTTGCTCACAATTCTACGAGATGAACTTGTATTTATATACACGCTTCATATTATTACAAAATTTATTGCACAATTATATTTTGTTATGTATGAAGAAAAAAGAATTGAATATGATCAATAGAAAGAAAATGAATCTATCAATAATTTGACTGATATTGAAAAACATTTTGTCGGTATCTCATTATGAAATATTTAGCATTGCAATCGGCAATTATATTTAGTTTGAAAGAATATAAGACCTAAGAAATCCACTCAATTTTGCTTAACTTGATCTAAATTACTAAGTTGAGATATTTTATAAAAACAAATTTTCATCAATATTATTTTAAGAATAAATAAGAATCATTTCAAGTACATAATAATTACTATTTAATCTCAATCGAAATTCAAAATCAATCAAAGTTTTGGGCAAAATTTATAAGAAAGCAAAATAAATTATTTTTAGTTTAACTAACAGTTTTTGAAATTATAGATTATAAAGAGTCATATAGATTATAAAGATAGATTATTAAAATAAATACATGACTCTTTAAAATGTATATTATAGATTATAAAGAATCATATATTTATTTTAATCATACATACAAATGAATTTGACTTTAAATGAAGCTAATAATTGTAAACATTTAAAAATTTCATTGTTATATGACTCTAATGAAAACAAATATTTAAATTGAAATATAAAATGAGAAATTTTCTTTTACTTTGGAAACATTTCTTACTATAAAGTTCTACTTTTAATGGTTAGGAATTCTTAGCAACAATTATAATTTATTTTTCTGAACTAAAACAACTAGGAGAATTAGTTGATTTTTAAAAAGCAATTACTATTGTATTTCTCTAGCTTAGCTTTTAATAATTGGATTCTGAAAGTCTATATCTTCGTATTCAAATAAAGACGTCCTTTGCACAACAATCCTTCCTCTTCCTTAGGATACGAAAATAATTTTATACATATAGGTACTTAAAAGTACTAAAGCAAATAAATACTTGCTATCTTATGTCTTCAATATTTGTAATTACTTTGAGATTGTATCATTTCTCATGGTATATCCTCGGGCACAGTTACTTCATGTAAATAAATACTTTCGCAACATTTCCTTTCTAAGACACTTCCTGATTAACAATCCCAATTTTAACTAGAAATCACCTAAAAACTATTTTATCTTTAATATACCTCAGTACTTCTTTATATGTTTTGCTATTGCTTGGAGGAAAGTTTAAAGTATCCATGTCTTTCTAGGGATATGTAGGTGCAATAATTATTTATTCAGTTAATTAGATCAATCGATAACGTGTAAGTAATTTTCCAATTCCTAGAAAAGAAATTTGAAGGAATTGTAAAGTTAAATGCAACAGCCTAAATATATTTAGCGAAGCAATACCGATATTATTTAACGAAACAATACCGATAATTTTATTGTGAGTCTTAAAGTCTGACAATAAAATTATATTAGATAAATGTATGCTTTCTTTAAAATGTACACTTTAGATATAAATTATTTCTATAATCTTGAAATTATAAAAAAAGTGATAAGGCATAAGCAAAAATTTTGATTTAACTTTTGTTTTTTCACATTTTTCATTATAACTCATACTTTTGACAAATCTGCATAAGTATAATCTTTATTGTACGAAATAATTTTTGTTACGATAGAAAAATATAATAAGTTTCACGCATTCCATTATATTATTTGATTATCAAGAGCTTAGGAAATTCAGAAACAAAATTTCTTATGAATTCTACAAGAATCTTCAGAAATTGTTATTTGTGAATTCGTTGATATTCTATATTGGACAGGGAATATTTCAGAGAAATATTGAACTTATGTTTTAAATTAAAACTAAAATATATATATATATATATATATATATATATATATATATATATATATATATATATATATATATATATATATATATATATATATATATATATATATATATATATATATATATATATATATATATATATATATATATATAAATTATGTAATACATATTTTATTATTTTATTTCTTGAATCATATGTGCAGAATTCTGAAGCATTGTCAAAACAACTTAAGTTTTAATTTCATATTAATTTTATGACTGGGAGAAAAAAGAATTTCTTTTTAAAGTAATGATTAAAACATTAATGCATTGTTATTTACTTAATGCAATATTAATAATCTTGAAATGATTTAATTAGACATTCAGCATCAGTAATATCTAGTATTTATTATTTTATATATTGGTAAAACCGTGTCATTATGGTTATTTATCATTCATAAAATGTTTTGTTTTAAAAAGTTTGAGTCGGATAAAAAATTACGAAAATACATATTTTAATATTATGATAAACTTGCAATTTTCTGATATCACCAAAAGAAACTAGAAAATGCATGATTAAATTTGGAAATTAATGCTGCTTAACATATCAATGATACTTTTCTTATGAAAAATACAATATTAAGGAAAATGGAACTGTAATTTACATTAAATTTTCTTAAATTTTTGCATTGGAATAAACACATAAATTAATATAAAATGAAAGAAGAAATTTTCTTCATAAATTAATTTCTGAAATCATACTTTCAATCTTTATATAAATTATCCTGGGATTTTTCTAAATAAAGAAGGGAGAGAAAAAAAATCTAATTTCGTACAAAAAAAAACCTTTGAATTTTTACGATACTTACTTATTCTCCATAATTTAATAAAAGATTACTTTTATGATATGCTTTATAATCTAATTTGTATACAATTTTAGGTTATAAAGGGGAATTTAGAATTATAAAAGATAAATTTAGATTACAAAGGTTAATTTTACACTATAAAGGACGTTTAAAAATATAAAACAATACTCTCCTTTCTTAATGCTATTCGAATTTAAAACACATGGATAAGTCGAGATGAAATTTTGCACTCAAATATGCATAAATTATTTTAAGACACACTGGTGTACAGATTTATTTATTTTGAAAATAATGTCAAATATTCAATAGTAGTTTCTATTTATGAAGAACAATATAATTATAAAAATAAGAAGAAAAATTTAAAACAATTTACGTACCACAAAGTCCCAAAGCAAATTCTAATTTTCTATTACAGACGTAAATAAAAAAGATAATTTAAAAATATTTAAGGTTTTATGGACCAGAAATATTCAGTAATTCAAAAACATAATCCTATACAACATTTAAAATGTCATATATGTGCTGTATTTTAAATGCCTGTCATTGTGCAAAGCCGAAACCCAATTTCTTTTTTGCACGCGTATCTGTTGCTTTGATACCTTGTAGAAATCGTCCTTTTGAATTCAAGTGTGAATAAGAAATGTAGTTTATAAATTGTAGATGTATAATCATCTATATTCTTCATAATTTGATATAAGGACAAAAGAAAATCTTCTTTTACCAATATTTTGGAATGCATTGGGCGAGAGTCTAATTAAAATTTTTAAAATTTCATTTGTAATATTTTAAAAGTAAGTTTTTAGTTTAATTTTATTTTTATTATTATTTTTATAATTTATTTTTTAAATTTTTATTGTATTTTAATATTTTTTAAAATTTTATATTGGTATTGTAAGCAATTAACAAATGTTTAAAGAAATATAATAAAAAATGTTTTTATAATTTTATAAAAATATATAATCAATAACAATCTTGAATTTTTAATTTAATTAGCATTCCAAATTCATATCATATTAAAAAAATATCAATTAATATAAGTGTTAAATTACATGTAAAAGAACGCACTGAATTTTGGATGAATTAGATTGATTTTTAACTACTTGCTTTTAATGTGTTATTTGTGTTTAATAATGCTTTTAATGCTTTATATCTGTTTAAAATATTAATGCTTTATATCTGTTTAAAATATTATTGCTTTTACCCTATGAAAAAATGTTATGGAAGAAACATTTTTGTTTTCAATACTTTTATAAAATAGAGCTTTTTGTTTTAGTTTTTACATATATACTGAGGACTATTCACTAAGTTAGTGTACCACCATGGACTGTGATATTCTATGCAACATTATATGATAATGATAGCAAGGATGGTCGGCGTCCTGAGGAATAACTCTCTATTCCTTGTCAGTCATTTGGTCCATTGTTTATATAGGACAAGCACCCTTTCTGAGTGTAAAAAAGTTAACTTCCTTAGCACACCATTCTCGTATTCTAAGACTTACATGTGAACTTAGATATGAACTTGAGGTAATTTGAAATCAAACCAAACCATGATGCATCAATGTCGTACAGTGGAGTACTCTACAATTGCTGTCGGAGTAGACCTGCTTCCACTTTAAGGCAATGATTGGATGTCCAGACTATCATTGAGGAAATAGAAGCGTAACTCATCTGAGAACGTAACCATGTGTTATAAATTCTTCCAAAACACTTTAGTCCTGTACCTTTGCAGGTGTTGGAATCTATGAGGTTGAATCATTGGCAACCTTTATAACGGACGGTATGCAGTAGTAACCAATCTATATGAAGTTTTAATACGAAAGTTCTCAGGGTTTCTAAGGATGTTCCAATGTGATAGAAATGATTAGCTGGTTTCCCCCTTCTTGTCCACAGATTTCTTGATCGATCCGCTGTTGTTATTTCAGCACCACTTAAACTTGCCATAATTTTTTTTACTTGAACCATTTTCGCCTTTGTTGGTTTATTGTGGAAGCATATAAGTTTGTATCAGATAAAATACATAGGACAGGTCAATCTGTACTTATTTTAGTTAATATAACTATCATAAAATAGTTAGTTTGCTGGAACTTTCTCCGATGATGGTGATCAAGCAGTCTCCCTTAATGCATATGTTTATCGAGACAAGAGCAAACTTAGTTTGATTATTTTACAAGCAGAAACTCTAGCAAGAAGGTAGCTGGTTTTGCAGGTTCTTTCTTCTGATCCTTTTCGATGAGCATATGGAGAGATTCAACAAAGTAATCTTCAATATCCTTTGAATGATAAATCTTAAAAGGAAGTCCTTATAATTGAACATTTTGTTTATTATTTAATATATGGCGTTAATTAATTTATACTATGTTTATTTACAAAATTTTATTAAAACAGGTATGTTATCTAAAGTATATATATATATATATATATTTATATATATATGAATTTAATAGAAAAATTAGCAAATTAAAATAAATGTTTTTAGAAACATATGGCATGAAAATATTTCTTAATTCGGAATTTAAATGAAAAAATAAATGGAAGAATTTGAGCAACTTATATGATATTGATAAGAATTTCGAATAATTAAAAAACAGTGTTTTAAACAAACTTAAATTAAAAAAAATAATTTAAATTTCTTAGTTTAAGAATGGAATAAAACTAAAAATCTAAATAAGTGAAAGAGAAAGGGAGAGAGAGAAAGTAGTGATGAAACCAATGTTATATAAATATATATATATATATATATATATATATATATATATATATATATATATATATATATATATATATATATATATATATCATTGGTTTCATTGTTACTTTATATATCTTTGAGTAATATATAAAAATATTGAAATGCGTTTTAGGAAATATCAAATTCTTATGCAAATAGAGTAATAAAAATAACTATAATAATATTTCAAGAATTATTATTCTTATTTTATTTACTATATATTTCAAGTTAAAAAATTTAAAAAGATATAAAATATGTATAAAAGCTTTACTAATATGATTTAAATTATAAAGCATTGTTCTCGCATATGATGTATGCAAAGATATGCATTAAGGTATTATATTATGTTATGGAATTATTCAATGAAATAGAATGTCAACTACTAGAAAGTTAGAAATAGTTTAATGAACACGTCGTAAAAATATTGGAATTCTTTTATAAATTAATGCAATTTCGTTGCATAAAAAATTATTTGGACAAGAATAATATGCAAATATTTTATAATGTTTGTCGTCTGATAGAGACAGCTTTCATAAACATAGCTTAAACTCACTCTAAAAAATATGCGCAAAGTTATTTTCTAAAAATATTTGTTCTGATTTGTAAAGAAAAAAAAGTTTAAATTCCGAATAAAGAGATGCCTAAAGTCATAAATGGAGGAATTTCTTGTGAGAAATGCATTATATCGAGGATATATTTTTCTCGGGTAGTATTTCGCCCTAGAGACTTGCAAGACGATGCTCTTTTACGCGAAAACATATTTTAGGTGTTCAGTAGAAAATATTATTTTCTTTATCTCCATATTTTCATGAATGACATCTCCTTGAACATCAAAAGTCTATCTCGCATCAGTGAATCCTCAACTTCTCATAATAAATAATGTGTTCAAAAGCTCTTAGAAGTGTCTTGTGAATAAATTATATCCGAAATATTTATACTTAAGTATTTGTGAACATTCTTTAAAGAATAATTAATGACAAAATTTCATATATTTTTCTTTGTAAAAATGGTTCAATTTAAATTGAACTCAGCAAAGAATGCTTGGATAAAAGAACAATTAAATTATGTTTACATTAAGGATTGATAAAAAATATTGTTAAAGTAAATGGCCAAAAATATTTTTTTTTAAATTTCATATAAATACTTTTTTATATTTTACTGATTGAATTTTTGAAAATATTAATTTGGGAATAGTTTTGAAAAATAATTAATGAACTCTGAATTGTCTGTAAAGAAAGCTTTTAATTGTTTTACTCATTTCAGTGTAGGTAATATTATTGTAACATATTATTCTGCGTATATATAAATCATGGATGATATGGTGTTTTTTAAAATTTATTTATTACTGGAGAACTAAAAATAGGTGAGAATAAAAACAAACTTTAAATTAAAATTAAAATTTAAGAATGATCGAAAAATTTCGATTTTTCAGTGGATAAATGGGCTGAAAATTTAATAATAATTTTCTGAGTATCATTAAGGTTAATACTTCAGAGAAAAATTATTTTCAATAAAAACCTGTTTATTCTATGAAATTAATTTTTTATAATGGATAAAATTTTCTAATAAAAAAATAATGAAGATAACACACCTAATATTTTGAATTAGTTTTGAGATGAATGAAGATAAAAAAAGCAAAACAATATACTCGATTATCTGGAAAAATTTCGAACACGTGAAATTTACTTCAAAGGTGCTTAAAGCGCTTTGAAACAATTTGTAAAACTGTACAAATATTTTCTTGTACAGATGTGAAGTTAATGATACAGTGGAATATATATATATATATATATATATATATCCAGGATATATTTTTCTCGTCGGGTAGTATTTCGCCCTAGAGACTGATAGATATTTCTAAAAATTATATATATATATATATATAAATATTTTATATATATATATATATTTTATATATATATATATATATATATATATATATATATATATATATATATATATATATATATATATATATATATATATATATATATATATATATATATATATATATATATATATATATATATATATATATTTTATATATATATATATATATATATATATATATATATTATATATATATATATTTTTTAGAAATATCTTTGGTATGATGCACATAATTATTGCGAGATGTAGGAATAATTATGGCATGAAGTTACAACACAGTAAATTTATTTATGTAATGTTTTTTTTTTTACATAATAGTTAAAATGTAAAAATATAAAATAAATTTTACAAATTAAAACTTAAAGTAAAATTTTTCATTAAAGTAAATTTTTCAAACAGGGACATCTATACTACATCATCGAATTTCTGTTGAGAGAATAATCTTGCTTTAAACTGCGCACCATCACTTAATTTTGCTACGCATAACAGAAAGTAAATTTATGAAAATGGAAAAAAGTATTTAATTATTGCAGTCTATTACGAATTATATAAGTTGTGATAATTTTAATAATATATAGTTATACAAAGTAAAATTCCATAAAGTATATCTGTACAAGCGGAACACAAATTGTTTTTTTTTTTAATTTTCAGTAACAATTTATCCCTTTTAGGATTTTTAATATCTCCACTAAAATTGTTATCAATTTCAGAAAATACAAAGTATTTGTTTAAAGAACAATATGTAAAACAGCAGTCCTATAATTCGAATGCTATTTATGAGAAGAGTATAGCAGTTAATGTTAATGAGTACATTTTGCTAAGTTGCTTGAAATAAGAATGTTTCAAGGATCAGTTTGTTACAATGAATTTAAAGCTTTTTCATGAAAGAAGAGAGTTACACAAAGGTCTCTTTTCTGTTGCCATTGGCGGTTGGCGTTAACATTAACTTCTTTTATAAATGTTGACGTAACAGAAATATCCTGAATCAGCTTTTCATGTGAGTGTTGATTATGTCATGTTACCAGAGGAAAAGCTTAAATTTTCGACATTAACATATCCATTGCCATTTTGATAAACAGAAATTTAGTTTTTTAAAGATGCCTCTATTAAGACAAATTATTCCTTGTTTAACTTGGAGTTAATATGGCACGCATATCCTTCCACCCAACAATCATAATAGAAATTCAATTATAATATGATCAACATCTCTATTTGTGAGAGGGTGAATAACTTTAGGAGATGTATTTTGTGTGGCTGGTGGACCTTTCACTGGTGTGGCATGGATTTGAACAGGAGGATTCGAACTCAGATGTGGACCATATCACCCAACTGTGATTCAAAATTACATGGCGCCTGGTAATAGGCAAGTATTCGAAACTCATTTATCTTAAGGTACAGTTCGGGACATACCAACACCGTTATGTACTTAAAAGACCAATCAGAAGATCACCAGACTTTTTCTGCTTTTTTTTTATAAAATTCATTTATGTATAATTTATATTTTTAATAAAAGCCTATATTTTACGCGATACAGTTATCAAAATTATATATATATATTATTTTTTAATTTTGATTTTACATATTTGTTTCAAATTAAATGTTAGATACTTTTGTATTGCAAAATTAAATATTTATTCATTTATTTTGAATACAATTTTAAATTCATTAAAATTTAATAAAAATTTTTTTTGCAATAACATTTTTGTAGTTTATATTAAGCCATTGAAATCTAATAATAAAATTTTAATCTGTCTAGGAATTTATTTAAAAAATTCTCAGTTTAGAATTTATTTATCTTAAACTCATAAAATAAATCAAAATATTGGTGACGCTTTTATAAGAATTTCGGTTTCAATATAATTTGTTGAATGAAATAATTTTTTCATGACTACATTTGAAAACAAATATAGAATTTTTTTTTTTTTTTGTATTTTCGCTAACAACTATTTATTAAAGTATGTAAAATAAAAATATAATGGTTTGGAAAAATTTATAATTTAAAAAAATAACTAAAAATTGAAAAGATATTTTAAAGTTATAAAAAAGGAAACGTCCGTTCTGCTAAATTGTTAAATATAAAATCCTAATTCTGTAAAAAATTATGATGAATAATTTTCCACAAAATGAGAATTTTTTTAATATAAATATAGTTTTTTTAATTAAGTGTGAATAATTTTCGTGATTTAAGCAATTGCTTTTGTAAGTACATTGCTTCCTTCAATCTCGGAATTAAAAAAGCTTATAATGAGATTTGAATGAATTATAGAATTTCAAGTAATCTATAAAACTTTAAAAATTAAAAATTAAACATAAGAAAAGATTTTTCAGAATTCACTCTACAGTTTTTACATTTATTTAAAGTAAAGGGACATTTAAGTTTCATTAATTTGCTTATTTATATAAATCTTTTTTTGAATTTTTTAATACTCTTATAAAATGAATAATTCTGAAACAATTTTGAGCTATAAATCTTAAACAAGTTTATAGTGATGTTAGACAGCTTATCTATTTACACATTACTTAGTTTAAGGTTTATTTTTCATAAATCTGTAACGTTAGTTTTTAAAATATGAACTGGCCCATATCGGTGTCTTTAGGGTTGCTTGCATAATTTAAATGTGCTTGATTTTATTTTGGTTTTCAGAATATTTTAGAAATTTTGCGAAAAAATAACTGATATTCTCTACTATAATTATTTCACAGATTTCATTGCATTTAATCAATAGGTTTTATATTTTATTCCATATAATTTAATTAAAGTGCTTTGATATAGCATTATCAATCTTCCTCGCATAAATTGTTTCATAAACTGAAGAAGTTTTTCAAGAGGAAACTCTGAAACAGCTTCTATAATCGATTATTTTATTACATTCATTTTAATATTTAAAATTTACATTTTTTATTTCACATCAGAGAAATGAAAATTCTTTAAGATATTTGCTGACATGAAAAATTAATTGATATATCTCTGTTAGTAATTGTTGACAAATAAAATTTCCTGAATATCAGTACCTATAGTAACGCGTATAAGATTATGCATAATATTATCAATACTTTACTATGGGTAATAATATTGTAGAAATTATATTTATTTTAAATTTATATAATAGAAAATGACCATATAATTATTCTAAGTAAGTAAGTAATAAGAAAATGAAGAATAAGAATTGAAAACAATGAAAAGGAAATAATTAAATATTAGAAAATATATTTTATGCGCATCATTTTCATTTTGTAATGCGCTAAATGTGGTGTTAAGTAAGTAAAATAATATATAAATATTTCTAACATTTTAAAACTTACAATAATACAGAAACTTCTTATAATACAGAAAATTGTTTTATAATTCACTATTAAACAATGCTGATTTAGCAATATTTCTAATTTACTTATATCAAACAATATATTAAAATACTTTTTATATCATTCAGTACAGAAAATATTTCAGTTTTCTTGACTCTAAAACACACAAAAATAAGATTTATTGAAGTTTTGATATCCCCCGAATTCTAATTACATTTAATATTTATTCTATCAGCTATAATTTTATTAAACTGCACGTACAATCATTCTTACCTATATTACATATCATTTTATAATGTGTTAATTGTAAAAATTAGAAATAAAGTTGATTTTAAAATATAATTTACTTTGTAACAGCACGTTTAATCTATTCTGGTAATTTTCCAAAACATTATTTGCATAAAATCAATTAATATTTCAATTTAAAAAAAATATCTATTTATTAAGAAAGAAATTTTTTATATTAAAAAAATATCGAACCCTCTTACAAACCTGATAAAAATAAGAGGTAAAATGATTTTCAAATGAGGCATGCGGGATTTATGCATACTTTAGAAATTCTATGAAAAATACGATGCAGTTTCACATGAATTTCTAATAACTAAATACTTCAACACCATTTGCTGTGAATATCACGTACTCGGTTTTAGTAAGCGAAGATACCCGAAATAAAAAAGAAATTTATAGCAAATATGTTAAGCATGATTTCTCTACCATCTAAAGATCACTTATTTTAAATCAAAGAAATTTCTTCTCCATTTGTGATTTTACGTGTTACTTTAAGTACTGGTATCTAAATAAAACGACTTAGATAATGTGTATTTTATATAATTTTCTATGAATATTAGGCTATAACTTAATATTATTTACAAAAAGTAGTATATAATTTTTATGTTTAAAAATGTTTAATATGATTTCAGTTGTATTCAATGTAATATTCAATGCATTGATTTAAATGTATGGATTAATAAATTTCAAGAAAACACTAAAATATTATTTTCATACTACATCGATTTCAAGTAACATTTATAAAAAAGGAATATGTTTTTATATGATTGTATATAGCAAATTATTAACAAACGTTAAATCTAAGCATTTATAAGTGAAAATTACACATTTTTAACATGCATTCATTTCCTAATTATTTCATTAACATTAGGCAGAAATAAACTGAACTTGTTGAAACCAAACATATTAATGTCTTTTTTCAATTAATACAAATAAAAGCAATTATTTTCATTTAACTCTACATATGCTTTCATTTTTTAAAGCAAAATGTGTTAAATTTTTCCATTTTGTATTTAATTCTAAAATAATTTTTTAAAAAGACAAACTCAAAATTTTCTTACTTTTGTTTCGTAAAATTTAATGCTATTATTAAATTTTCACTTGAAATTTAAGTAGTATTTCTCAATAAGCAAAATTTTATCTATTTCACTGAACAAATAAGTTTAAAATAAAAAGAAATATTTCACTATATATATATATATATATATATATATATATATATATATATATATATATATATATATATATATATATTATATATATATATATATATATATATATATATTATATATATATATATATATATATATATATATATATATATATATATATATAATTGCTTAGATTTTGTTTTTAATTTTTTAAGCGCAAAAAAGATTTGTATTGTGATTATTATTTTCTTAATTCAAAATATCAAATTATATTTAATATTTGCTGCTCGACCAACTATAATTTTTACCAAAAAGAAATATAATTTTTCATGCTTTTTTATATTATATTGGGTATTGTTAAGGAGATAAATGAAAGAATATTACATACATAATAGAAAATTAAATTTTTTAAATATTTATTAATTTATATTTTAAATAATTTCAAAATTGGATCCATTTAAACTTCTAAAGCTGTTCTCAATTTTTATATATACGAAAGAAATAATTTCTGTTGTGAAAAATATATTATAGAATGGAAATCAAACAATTAGAAATACACATCTTGTGAATTTTTGTACGTACATTATCAGAATTTTTAACGTAAAACAACATTATAAGTTCACCAGTATTTATGAACACTATTTTCCTTTTTAATATTTTTTATATTAGAAGCCTGATTAGGAAACACGTTAATCATACTTTTATATAAATTATCATGAGAAAAATAGATTTAAAGACTTTAATATTTGTTAAATATATTAAAAAAGGGTTATCCTAATTTTGGGATTCTGAATTTATAAATTATGCATCGTATTTACGTTTCGAATTTTCAGTTTTTTTAAAAATCATTCCTTCTGATTTACAGTCAATAATATGTATTTTTATTAACAATTTTTTCTCAAGCCTAAGCAAAACTTTTGGTGTTTCAGGCTGATTGAACAAATTTCATTTAAATTTTGATAGCATAGTATGATTTTAATTGTTTCAAATTTTATAGTCATGTTCTTTCCAAAATTTTAGATTTTACTAGAAAAGGCGAACCTGCAAATTTGATAAAATATCAAACCTTGATAGATTAATAAGAGATGCTATAATCTAACAAGAGAATTACCCTTTGAAAGGTCCTAGAAAGACTGACTCTTTAGTCATGAAACCTCTCATACATTTATTCGATTGAAACGAAGTTAGACTAAAATAATATGGTACACATTAGTTTTTTATACAGATTTAAAGTATTCTATGATGGATTTCTATTTTCAGTTTAATTTTGCAGGTTTTTTAAAAGGCAACTTTTTTGAAGACACACACACACACATACACACACATATGTATGTATGTATGTATGAATAAATATAATAGTGGCATAACAGTGTGCCCATGTACCAATTCCTATATTTATTTCTTTTTACTCAGAACATTGATATATCCCTCAGGCTCACGATTAGATGGTCACACTAATCGTGAGCCTGAGGGATATATCATAGAATCAGGTTTTCAAGTCTCGGTTCGGGCTTGGATGATACTTTCTTTCTCTTTTCTTTATGCTTCTCTGTCCTTTCTTCTGTGATGATGTATGAATGTGGCCCATCCTATAAGTGGGTTTGTGGTGGGTGGTATGTAGCGAGCAACAGTACTCACCTCCGTGGCTTGGTTCACAGTGTCTGCTGGGTAATGAAAAGTAAGTAGCAGTTTCTGACCTTGTTGTGGCATAGGAGTCATCACCCAAGTGCCCTTCGTTGGAATATATACATATATATATACACATTGGTGTGCAAAAATTAAGGATGAAATGGTTTTTCCAGTGCAGCATCGCTCAGCAGTGTTCCAAATCGATAAAAATCATATCAGAACATCCTCCAGATGTAAGAATATGGACCCCCACCCCCGAAAAAAACTCCAAAATACATTCCAAATTTTTAAAAAGGAACTTTATTGAAAAATGAGCATGAAGCAGAATGACAGAGACGGCTGAAACATCCATGGGACTGCTCTCTAGCAAGAAACATCCAGCTTTGAGTAGAGGATATGATCTCCCCTGATTGTTATGCAGGATTGACATCGTCTGTTCATTCTGAATATGAGGTTATCAATTAGTAGTTGAGGTACTTCTGCCCTTTCTTTTTGTAGCGCCAATCACAGCTCCGGAATCATTATTGGTGGTTTGTGACGTGCCGCCAAGCATCATCCTAGAAAGTCCCACGCGTGTTCGATTGGATTTGGACCTTGCCGGCCAATCCATGCGTTCAATATCCTCACTTTCCAACAGCTCATCGACATCCTCTATACGACGAGGTCGAGCATTTCCGTCCATGAAGAGGAACTGGGGATCTATAGCACCTCTAAAAAGGCGCGCATAGGGAAGGAAAATATTATAATAACGGGACCCGGTGACTGAAACTTGTTGGACGACATGAAGGTCAGTACGGGTACCGAGCATTATGCCTCTCCAAACGAGAACAACTCAACCTCGAAACCTGTCCCTTTCGACGATATTGGAGGGGTTATTCCGTGTTCCCCGCTCTCTCCAGATGTGTATACGTCCAGAATCGGCAGTCAGACTAAATCTGCTCTCGTGCGTAAAAAGTACTCGACCCCATTGCTGATCCGTCCAGTTTTGGTGCTCCCAGCACCACACAAAGCGCCTTCTACAATGGGCAGATATTAATGGTACACAACGTAAAGGTCGTCGTGCGAATAGGCCACCATTGTGGAGCCTTCTGGCGATTCTAAACTATGATATCGGTCGTCCAGTCGTCTGTTGTAGGTGTCTCGCGATTTCTAAATTCGTCTACCGTCTGTTCCTTCTTGCCTGTAGGACCATATACTGGTCGTCGGTTGCCGTGGTTGCTCGTGGACGACCATTGCTGAACCTTCGGATAGCTGTTTCATTAGTTTGAAATGCTCTCCAGATTTGGGAAACAATGATATGAACGATTCCAAACTCCACAGCCACACTTGTCACACTTCGACCTTCCACAATCTTCCCAATGATTGGACCTCGCGTAAGGTGATCTAGATGTCGTTTACGAGGTTGCCTGTTCATTATTTTATTCCTATTAAGCATCTCTACGTCTTTTAAACTGTTATACGCCATGAAATAGTTTCACAGAAACGCTGAGCCTACATCGCCAGTCTACTTTATGTCCCTCCGATATTTCCCCTTTACGACATGTTGCGTAAGTTGAGTATGCCCTTGCGTACCTGACCGTAGTCGATCTTCTGATTGGTCTTTCGGTCCTATTTACTTGTTTGCTCCATTGTTATGCTAATTTTTCTATATCGTCCTTAATTTTTGCATACAGTGCATGTATATTATGTATATATATATATATATATATATATATATATATATATATATATATACTACTTTTACAATATAATTAATTTTTTTTTGTTTTGGCTATTAAATAAATTAAGTATGTTTCTTAAAATAATAAAAAAACTATTATATACTTTATAATTTTTTGTAAAAATATAAGTATTATTTTGTAAATGAATAAAAAATTTGTAAGGAAACCAATAAGTAAATTTTCCCATTATTACACAATATTTTTACATATTTTCCAACAAACTTTAATGAAGTTCACAAAACATAGATGAGTTTCTAATGTTTAATACTTGGAAACAATATGCATTTTAAACTCAATTTTTAAGAGGCACATACCACAAGGGATATTTTGTATTGATATCACTGATTGGAATATGAAACATTTCAAATAAATAAAGTAAGGAATGATTAAATTTATCTCTCGAATAATGTTTTCATATCAAACTTCTAAATTAGAGCTATACTATTGCTTCAGTAATCATGGGATTAAAATATTGCTAAATTATACCATTTTACATTGCATGAGAAATACTGAAAAATACAGTTCTATACTAATTTAATTCAATAGAAATAAGTAACGAGCAGTAATTTTGTAAAATGTTACGAATACCCTTTTCATTAAGGTATAATTCCTTTGTGAAAAGTTAAAATTTAACTTCGAAGAACTATTTTTAGTATTTGTATTTACTTAATATGTATATTTGAATTCTAAAGTAATTTAAATGTCAATTTAAAATAAAATCTATTTGAATAATATAAATTAAACTGTAATGGAATTTGTAATCTAAGGGATTTTTCTATTTACATTTTCAAAATTAACTGGATTCTTTTCCGGATATGATTTGAAGTTACGCAATTTACTTTCAGAAATTTTGGATTATGTTCCTAATGTAATTTTTTAATATTCCGAAAATTGTGTTAAATAACTCGTGTAAAAATACTTAAATTGGAAACATTTACAATTTAGTTATGTCTTTTAAAAATAGTAAAAATCTAATATATATATATATATATATATATATATATATATATATATATATATATATATATATATATATATATATATATATATATATATATATATATATATATATATATATATATATATATATATATATATGTATGTATGTATGTATGTATGTATGTATGTATGTATGTATATGTAACTGCGTTTAAAATGTCAAAGCAATGATTTGCTTATTGGTTTGATCGCATGATGATTAGGGACCATTCGAACAAAACATATTATTATTTATGAATTCTATTTTTAGCTTATCTGGAACACGTTATTCGGAAAAGAGCAAGGGACGTTGGTAAAAGGGTAAATCTCAGTTTATTGTTTCAGATAATTAACAAATAACTGTGTAAATAGAGTTATGAATAACAGAATATTTACTTCTATTAATGTATGTGAATACAGTATTTGTTGTGAGTTTAAATAATAAATAGAAATATATAATAATCTTACTCAGAATAATTTAGTTTATCGTTGTACCAGTATCGCTGTGGTAGGTATTTTAGATCATGGAAAATTGAAGATCAGAAAAAGAAAACATATAGAAATCGAAAAACACAAACATTAACTTCATCTATAACATTTTTGTGGTTATAAGCTGAAGATTCTATTAATTAAAGTCTGTAAATGATTTCAAAGGGTGGTAAAATGTTAGCAGTATTCATAAAAAAACAAAAAATGTTAATGACGTTGGGGTTAAGAAAATCTCTTATTAATGTCTGTAAAAGAATAAGTCATTGTGTATTCACAATGCATCCTGAGGAACAATACGTTTAGTAAAGAAGATAAAATTACCATTTCTATGCAGTTAATTGTTTGTACTATTGTATGGGTGTTTCAAATAAAAGGCACATTACAAATATGCAAAGTTTTGAATACAATGGTAAAAATATCATTCTAATTAATACCACACTGGTGTAACAAAAACACTGGAACTTTAGTCTGATAAAATGGATGTATAAAAAGTGAGTATAGTTACTAATTTCTGCAAAATGATTTAACAATAAAGGAACAGAAATTTATGAATAACAGGATTTTATTTGTAACTACTGAAGCGAAAACAGGTTCTTGCTCAGAAAATTTAATAGCGCGGACATAGAAGAACAATTTCAGTAGTATTGTTTTAAAATGATATCTGGTAATAATATAATTTAATCATCAAAAATAATCCTGTTATTAAATGTTTATAAAAATTTTTTGAATGAAAAATATAAAATATTTTTTTTTACAAGAATATAAATGTCTCTTATGATAATTTTGTGTACTGCAAGTGCGATTGCTTATCTTGAGAATTTTGTACTCAATGCAGAGAAAAATGTGCCACATCATACAACACGTGATTAAAAAAAAAAGCTGTTACGTAGTAGCATGTTATTAACATGAAAAGCAAAGACGCTCTAGATCTTATGGTTTACAGTTTTAGATAACATTACATATTATACATATACTCATTTTAATTGTTTCACAGATTATTTTCCTCTTATTCTTTAGGAAATATTTAATTCCTTTTGTAATTGCTTATAATTAAGTTTTTAGGAAATTCATTAAACTGATATGTATGGGACTATATAAAGTACATGATGAATAACGTAGTAGATCTACACTGATTCCCCACGAAAAAAGGAAATAAGGTACTATTCTGCAACGGTTGTACTTATGAATACCTAATATTTTATTTGATTATTCTGATACACAATTGTTAAAATAAAGTAATGTTATTTGTTCTTATTTACTCCAATCAGAAGAATTTAATTAGGTTTGATGTATTGAAACCTTACTGATAAGCTACAAAGAGGAATAAATGGTTCACAGGAAATTCTTACTTTGTTCCTAGATCAAATTCCAAAATTATGAGACAATAATATTTTCAGATTTAATGCAGGACTTAATACGTTTATTAGAGCAATTTGGTCACATTTGACATTGTTTTGTATATATATGAACATATTTTAATTCATTTAAATAATTTGTTTTATTTAAGTTATTTAAAAATTATTTACTAACTAAAATATATAAATACTTCTTAATTTATAGTAATTCATATTTTTAGACCAGATATAACAAATTTAAATATCTAGTAAGAAAATCTATTATGATTTATATATTAATGAATTCACTTCACTTTTTCGCTTAAAATAATAAAATTCAAATAGTTATAGAAACATATAATTTTTTTTCCTTTGACAAATAAATATTGATCGATTTTAAATTTGACAAAAATTGATGAAATCATGTGATATTTTAGCTTTGACTCAAAATATTTCTTTTTAAAGTTTTTGTCATTTTTTTTAAAACACTCATGAAATTACTGTACCTTTTTTACGTTAATAGTTGTCTATACACGTACATCTGTTAAATAATAATATGAGCTTAAAGATAAGTGACGTTTCGCGTGATTGAAAAACGGAAATAACGGTATATTTTTAAAAGAAATAATCAAGAGTAACAAACTAAAAATATATATGAAAAACGTCGTATCCAATAAGTAAACTTTGCCTTAAAGTTCAAAATGTTACTTAGAAATATCATACACTTATGTTTTACAAAAGAAAACTTTTGGAAATTGCAATCTTACGTTTTGGTTTTGAAATTATAACTATTTATTTGAGATTTGATTGAAAAACTCAATATGTTATTTAAAATGTGCAATAGAAAGAAATACAATGTATTTTTATACATAATTGTTTGACGTTCATAAATTGTTATGTTGAAGTGGTAAATCAATTTAACAATTGCAATTCTTTGATGATATTTTTAAGCTCTTAACGTTATCTAGCATTATTTCTATGAAATTAGTTAATATAAAATTTAATATTTATTAATTTTCTTTTGACAAAATATTTATAATTTATACAAAGTATCAAAATAAATATTCTTCTATATATGGAAAATACCGATGATGATGGAGCTATTTAACATTGTTTTTTTATGTGTTTTAATGCTTTTATAAACTGGTCAATTGCAAATCTTAAACTATCATCAGAAAATTCAAGATACTGCTTATTTATTGGAAAACAGGAACTACAAATTCAAAGATTTAATTTGAATTTGTAGTTATTTTAGCTTTGAGATTTAATTAACGTGTACTGTTTTTATATAAATTTGAAATTTGAGCTTAAAGAAATACAAAAACCTTTTCAATTATTTTGGACAAATTGATTTCATAAGTATGTGCTTCATTCCACTTTGTTTAATCATTTAATTAAACTTTTTTAATAAATTATGAATACCTAATAAGAAATAGATTTTTATTTTTTCTAATTTTCGGTGTTAGAAGAAATTATCCATTTTAATATTTTTATATTAATCCATAAACTTTCACTCAGAAGAATAATACATTTTCGAATCTAGATTTTCCTTAGGTATTAGATATTTAAAATAATAAACATAACATAATAATAAACATAATATCGATTTGTTAATGAAATTTTAATCAAATTTCACTGCTACTTTAGAAATTTTTTCCGTCACCTAATAATTCTTATCCTTACCATTCCAATTTATTTTAATTACTTTTAAATCATTTTGAAAAATATAAGTAATTGTACTTTCAATTAATTCATTCATTCTCGTGTTATTTTAATACAATTAGATTGATATCTTGAATATTTTTCTCAAATGTTATTCATCTATAATTTTTCCTCTTTTAAATAATTAATAAATCTTATAATTGAAAGTTTAAGTTAATTATGTAAATAATTTTACACCTAAATAAAAAATACTTTCTCAAATTTAATGATCACAGAAAATTTAATTCCAAATCACTGAATTCAATTTTGTGAAACTTTCAGTTACATTTGTTATGCGACTATTATCTAAATATCTCGTTTGAATTCTCAGTAAATTTGTTGTAAATTATTTTCATAAAATTGTGATAATTTAACAAATTAGTTAGTAGTTATCTTTTATAATTTATTAATGTAGTATTTTGTTATCAATTTACTACTCAGCTTCAATTAATTTTCTTACTATTCATAAGTGTTTTTCAAAAGTTACATCAAAATTTCAAAATTGTGAAAACAAACTACATCGAATTGCTTAGTTCTTGATTTCCGTTAAATAGTTCGTTTTTTTTCAAATCTCTTTCGTGCTTGATTGTTTGTAGTTATTCGGAACCCACTTTATACTCTAGATCCAAACCTAACTATTCCTCATGTGCCAAAAATAAAAACGAGAACTAATTGAATAACCAACTTTACTGTTTATTCAATACGATTGCATGGAATAAAAAATAAGGAAATATATTCTTACAATATGAAATTTTGAACATATGATTAAAATTAATTATTTCCCTAGAACTTCGTAACTTTTAACACATGAATGGAGGTTCTGTAGCAACTTCTGTTGGACTGAGCATCCAATAATATTAGATGGACTTGGATAGTCATAGCATTAGCTGAGCTAAATACTCTGGCCTTCAAGTATAGGGTAGCTCTACCACTAGTAAACTCCCGAATTACATCACTCAGAGTCATCCATTCACCCCGATGAGGCTACCTGCAGGACTGGCAAACAAAAATTTAAAGAAGAATAGCCCTTTAAAAGTAGCTGCCCCCATGGATATTATTGACAAAATGTGGCGAGTCATTTGCTTCACCCTGAACTGCTCTCTCCAGTAATCAAGAGATTAAGTATTCCAGAACATCTCAAAAAGTTCTCGCTGGAGATGAATGATAGGATACTAAGGGACGCTGTTGAACTATATATTCATTGAAATAAAGATGAGAATAACCAATCAGGAAGCCACATTTATACCATGAGGCTAGATGGAGATACAGAGATAAAAATTAGAAATCCAGACTTTTGTCCCGTTTTTCGATACTAATTAATTGCCGTTGAAGTAGATCTTAGGATCATATTAGCTGAAACACGTTATGATGAGGTATGGATTCTGTCATACACATCTAGAGCACAATTCAGAATTTGAAGGATTGGAGTGATTTGGCTGATAGAACTTGTATTTCTATACTAGACATGCCTAAACAGATTTTCTTTTCTCTGACCGTGCATCTGCAATGAATTCCCTCGCACGTAAATATTTGTGGGAATGATGTTGAAGATAAACTGGCTAAGTGAGATTCAGAAGCCTCAACCCTTACCCTTATCAAGATATTTTTCGAAATTTCCGAAATCAGGAAGAAATTTAACGAGATAAAATAGGAATTCCTTCTAATAAAAGAGGTGTGCTCAAAAACTAGCCTTGTTGTCTCTTTAGGCTTCACCTGCGATCGAAAAGGACAGACTATTCTTTCCAGATTTGCAAGTGGCTACTTGAGGAAGCTTTTTTTCATAAATCTCAGAAAATATTTCCACTATGGAACAAGTATGCATCAGAAAATGCTTCCTCGGGAAAAATTTGGAATGTCTCCAATTCTCCACAATTCAAGACTCAAATAGAAATCCTTTAATGTTTTTGTACTTTCTAAAGACTAATAATCCCGTAGACTTTGTCTAACAGTCACTAGACATGGAGAATAAGAAACAACAGCATCAGAACTTCATTGACAGCAGAACTTCCAGCTATTCTAAAGAAAAGATAAAACACATAGTTTAAATCATAGGTTAACAAAGTGGTCCAGATGGACCCTCAGGGGTCCATAGGAGACCACACGGGAGTCAACGTAGATGTGAAAAGAAAACGAGTCTTCACAAGTTGTATGTGAGGGTCCACAAAAAATGTTTTGGTTTCAAAATAAAGAACAAAATTTTGGCTTTGATTTACCTATCAACGTAGGCAGGCAGCATTATTCACTAGGTAGATACTCAAAATTATTCGATATTCAGTTCAAACACAGAACTGAATAGAACAATAGATAATAGTACAAGTGTAACCACAAATTGAGACTTGTGCACCGTCTCACTGAAATTATGACTACTTTTTGTTGTTGATTTACATTTCAGAGTTCATTGTTGAGTTTTTATCAATCGTTGATAGTTTGTAATAATAGATGCTTATAATTTTGTATAACCACAAGTATTATTTTAAAATAATAGGACGCAAAAAATTTTGCTACTTTTTTTCTTCTTAACACCCCTAATTTAGAGTGATATTTTTTAGGAGTTTTGGGAATACGGTAGAAATGGAGCAGCAGGGGGTCTACCGAAAATAGTAACACATTGAAAGTGGTCCACGAGAAAAAAGTTTGGAAACCCATGGTTTAAATGATACGGTTGTCTGACTTGTTAGAGTATTTTTCCCGAGATCTGATAGTTGAGTTTGAATTTTGACTTAATCGAATTAATCCGTAGTGTTTAATGAAAAGACCTGGATCACAATATACAGACTAATTTCCGTAATATACGATAAATAAAATTATAATCTAGAAGATCAAGTAGTGGATGCTCTAGTTATTGGTCCCTGCTTCTAAAATGGGAAAACACTCACTCAGAAATTTTCATCTATATGGTCGATACCAACACTGGGAGAAGAATGCCACGGTGCACAAACACACTCACAATATCCGAATTCAATTTTGATTGAACATTTTTTACAAATTTGTACAAGTAGAACTATGAATAAAAATATTTCGCTGTTGTATGAATGCTATGATTTTTGATTGAATCAAGAAAATATCAGACATATTATTGATCTCAAGGAATGAATGTCATAATAGAAGAAATTTCTTCACAATTTTCTAGTTTGGTCAAACAAGGAATTTCTAAGCATTTGCGAGATATGAATAATTTTGTATAACACTATATATTATTTAATTTATCAAGCTTTTAAATCCCTTAAATTGGAACTGCAATCATCAAATAAATATTTAATTTTTACTTCAATTCAAAATTCAGCGTCACATAAACTATTATTTCAAAATATGAAAACTGAAATATGAAATCGAATATTAGTAGATATACACTTTGTGCTTTTAAAGTTAGAAAGTAAGTTAGAGATTGATGATTCGAATATACCGGGCATATTAACTTCGGATCATCAATCTCTTTTTTACTATAGTTTTCGGCTAATAACCAGAATAGAGACCGGTCAAAATACTTGAAAAATTTTCAATGAAGAAAAATATTTTAAGAAAGTTGTGTAACCATTTCAATTTGCTAACAAGAAAAATGTATTCTAGTAAATATAATGCATAAATGTGAATAAGATTAAAGGAATCATTCAACTAGCATACTGCAAATATTCATATTAATTAATGCAAAAATATTTAAAAAAATTTAAATCTTTTAATAGTGTCTAATATAAAAAAAATTTTTAAGATTATCTAATATAAATTGAAAATCTAATAAATTTTTAATTTATATTAGACACTATTAAAATCGTTAAACTTTAATGGCGTCCAAAATAAAAGAAGAATAGAATACTTAAATGTAATATAACTCAGTAAATATGAATAAAATATAAAATAACAAAAATCATTTATATATTTTTAAAAATAATTTATTAATTTATGTTTAATGATAAATTTTGACCTTGAAATCATTAAATAAAATAAAAGTATAAAAAATATGACAAATGTTTCTTTATACTACACAGGAAATTAAAAATGTTAACTCTTAAACTAAAATGTAAAGTACTTTGCTTACACTTTAAGTAATCAATTGAATGGATTTTAATGTTAGCTTTTTCTCTTATACTCATCATGAATTGAAATTTAACAAAATTGTACTTTATTAAGCGTATAAGAAACACATTTATAATAAACATCAATTAAAGATTAAATTACAATCGCCATGATTGAACTATTTACTCAGTTTAAGAAAAATTGAATTTTTATTTCATAAGATAGTTCCTTATAATATTTAACTAAATCTTGTTGCTCAAATGAATAGCGTGCATTATGCTAAAATGCACGTTAAAAATAAATCAAGGGGTTTTTCTCTAATTTTAGAAATAAAATGATTTACAAAAAGGAAATTGATAAGGATATATTTTGATCATAAAATTTTAATGAAGAAATGATTTCGATGGATATGTTTAATTTCCAACATACAGATAATCCTTGAAAAATATTTAAGGGAATCAGAAAAATGTGAAATTCCTTTACGTTGCAATAACACCATTAAGGCATAAAACTGTTAAGGTCATCTCATAAAAATTTGACCTGTCTAAATTAGTCCTCATAATTTGATTCCGTTTAACGATTTAAATAACTAATTATTTTCATATTATTCATTTGCCTTTGTTTTTAAAATATAGGGCATCGCATTTACTTTAGAAGTTGGAAGAACAATTTCTGTATGTTTTAACAATTTTGAATTACACAACCAATTCTTAAATCATATTTTGATTTAGAGCAAAGTATAATACTTCATATTTAAAATTTAATATCCTTATTAAAAGCTTTAGCTAATAAAATTAAGAAATGCTAAAATATGTAAATAATTCAAAGATGAGTAATTTTTATAGTTTTAAGAAATGTTTTAATATTTCAGAAATGAAAAAAACTATATACATTTAGAAAAAAAAATTCTCCAATTTCATTTACGAAGAAAATTATCATTTATGATGAGATTGTAATTAAATACCTTTTATGCATTTCCCAATTTTAAAATAAAATACTTCTGTAATACGGAATATGAAAAAATAATTACAGCTATTGATAGTTCTTTTAGCCTTTACAATACTTAATTTTAAAAATCATATTACGTTAGAACAATAAATTTTATTTTCTAAGGTAAAATGTAAAAATTATAAAACTTTAAAATAAAAAATAATAACATTTTAGAAATTATAAATATAGTTTCATAAACTAGCATTTTATAAATTACAAAAATTATATTTCTAATATATTAATATGTAATTCAAATATTTATTAAACATTTTGGTCACTATATACAGTTAATAATTTTTTATTGATACACTGAAATACCACAATTTCTTTTTATTTGATTTACGACTGTCTTGTAATAAGAAATAAATACTTTAAGTTCTAAAGGCAAAAACTTTAAACTATGAATACAAAGTCAATATTTTATTTACAAATAGAAGTACATTTATGAGTGCAGGATATTTATAAAAATCTCTTTGAACTTACAGAACTTATATTTACATTTATTTAAGTACATTCTTACAATAATAATTGTAAGAATATACTTACATATGTAAGTATATTCTTACATTTTATTACATTAGGAGTTCCTCGTATAAGCTTACAGTTACTAGTTATTTTATAAAAAATAATACAATATTAAATTATCAAATAAAAATTTATTTGCAGTATTCAGTAATATTATTTGAAATATTTCATAATTAGTTTATTTGGAGTTTATTGATTTGATATTTTTACAAGCAAGTATATATATATATATATATATATATATATATATATATATATATATATATATATATATATATATATATATATATATATATATCTTCTATGTTAGCTAAGGAATTAACTGAATACAATTTATTTTCTGGTTACGTCATTTATAAGCTTTGTTAAATAAGCTACTGAGACTTTTTGCTGATATAATGATAGAAAATGTCTTCATTCTTCACTAAGTTATTCTTTCAATTGATTTCTGGATGCTTGATTTTTAAAAATTTATTTTAGTGCTTATTATAGTAAAAAAATTACAAGAGCTTTTTTATTGAAATTATTTATTTCCAGATTTTAGAAGAGAACAAAATTATTTCATTTTACTAATAATTTGTTGGAAAATATTTGTAATGTAATATTTTATTATTCAATATTCTACGCACACATTAAATATATAGATTTTAATTTTACAAATAATGAATAAAATCTACATGTGTAACATACTTTTAATTTAATTCAGAACCAAATTTAACAGTTATTTAAATGGTCATCAAGTATTTTAAAAACATTATTAACTTTACATTGAATCTTTGTATTCTTTACAATTCTGTAAGAATAGATATAACTGTATTAGAGAGAGCAACTCGAGTAATGGTTTATGCATACAACATATGATGAGTAATACGTGTACAAGGGAACAGGAACAGCCCTAACAATCACATTGTTAAATGATTGAATCCAGAGTTTCAGGCAAGGTACTAAATTTACAGTAAACAGACAATGTAACGATAGAATATATTCGTCTCACTATCAAGAGAGATTTTCATATAATAAAATTGTATAAAAACATATATTTATCTTTAACACCATCAGCTTTTGCTTTTCCTTAATTTCAAAAGAGTTATGGGTTTGTATGTTTTTTTGTAAACTTTTTAAACTTTTACTGGTTGGATTAATTAGAATTTTAAATTATTATGGTCTCTTTGAAATCAAGTGCTATATTTTAATGAAACCTTTAACATACATATATGATTATCTTTTTCATACATAAAACTGTAATTTTATAATGTGTATATATTCACATACTGCCACAGATTATATATTTTAATATTTTTCAAAAATTCCAAAATATTGATAAATTGCGATGCCTGTTTACATTGTAAACCAAGTGCATCATCAGATTAATAACAAGATAAAATTATTTTAAATATATTTATAAAGTCAAAAAACATTTTGCTTATTGAAATAATTTTCAATAAATAATCATGCGGTATAAGAAGAGAAATATCCTAGTATCCTGCAAAGAATGTTTATTTTTAAAATTTAAATATTTGAATGTCAAATTCACATGTATGAGTGTAATATAATAACTGATAACAAAATAAGATTTTAAAAATTTTATGGGGAATCATTCGCTGTAAAATTTGTAATGGTAATCCAATTTAATATCATTATTAACCTGTAATTCTAAAATTGAATATATATATATATATGAGTGTGTGTAATGTAATGTAATGACATATTTTTATGTAAATCAAAACAACCTAATATTTTAATCAGAATCTATATTTATATGTATGTATGTAAATATATATATATATATATATTATATATATATATATATATATATATATATATATATATATATATATATATATATATATATATATATATATATATATATATATATATATATATATATATACTGATTAAAATATTAGGTTGTTTTGATAAAAAATACATACATTTTTACATAATTTATTTTTAAATAAATTTCAATGTATAACATGTTCTAAAAATTTATTTTTTAAAGCTTATTAATGCATTTAATTAAATGAATAAGTATTTAACCAAAAGAATAACTATCTATTTAAGAATTCAGTGTCATTATTCATCAACAATTTTCAAATATTTTTTTGTAAATAAAATCCAAAGTACAGACTAAAAGTTTTGAGATGTGTCAAATTAGGTCATCTTTCTGTTTCGTATTTATGCACAAGATGAAAAGAAAAAATGTAGCATATTAATGTAACAAATTTATGAAAATGACAAGAAATTATGAAAATTTTCTCTTCCGTTTATATTATTTTTAGAAAATTACATAATAATTTTTAAATATCTGGTATTTTAAACATTATAAATCCATTAAAACATGAAGTCAAAATATAAATTTAAAATTATACTATTCAATAAAAAGGTAAACCTTCAGATTTTGGTTATATATTTCAATGGAGCTGATTTTCTTTTATGGTTATTAAAATTTTTAGACAGAAATTATATCGCCCTTTTATTTAGCATTGGTTATTTAAAAGATACAATTCCATAGCTAATTACGGACCCATGATTGTTTAGATAACACTTTTTTGAAATATGTCTAACGTACGTTAAATAATGTTTTTGCTAAAAAATGTTTTATATAACTATATATTAAAATACTGTATATGGCTTTTATTAAAATGAAGAAAGTAAATTTTTCGACGTAAGTTTAATTGAATATTTCTTTTATTAAACAATTTTTATTAACATATACATTTTCTTCTATATTTATAAATCACAAAAACTTTTGATTATGAAATAATTGAAATAAAAATTAAAGCCATTAATTATTCATGAGAATAATTAATAAGAGAATGAGATATGACATATTTAGTAGCTAGTAACATTTTAAATTGGTGCTAGGATTAATCGTCCTAAATACCTGTATTAATTTTTTTTAAATTAACTGCAATAAATTTTGAATTTTTAAAAAAGTGTTTGACTGAACATAATTCAAGATCTGGCATATGATGAATTAATAATATTGAAGCTAATTTTAAGTATAACTTTAATAAGGATATATTACAAAATAAAAACTGGATTTAATAAAACTGTGTAAAAAAAGTCACAAAATATTTAACTATGTATTAAAACTTCCTTCCAAAAGTTCAGTATTAAATAGATAACTACTACTTAAAATTATCGAACGTTTGGATATTGTATAAAAAGTTTTACGATTTTCTGTTGAAGTTTAACTATATGTGTTAAAAACATCCTCGTCTATGTTCAGATTAACACTAAGCACATTTTCAAAAAAAAAAAAAAAATGAAGTCATATATAGTAGAAGACTGGAAAAATATGACGTTATATTTAACGTATATTGAAAGCTGTGAGCAGCTGTGAAGATAAAATATAGTTTCCCTGATAGTAAGTAAATACTTTTTTGTAAGATCAAAGGGACAATTTTACGGAAAAACATAAATTTCGCTTATAAATAAGTTTTAAACTACACTGTCGATTCAACATCGCTTAACTTCAAAAGCAGTATTTGACATACCTTTATTTGTCATCACAACGCTATACCAAGAAGCATGTCTTGAAATTTTATATTTCGATTTAAATGCAGAGCTTATATTCAAATATATTTAAATTATTTATAATGTTTATTTTGGAACATTATATCTACTTTAAAAATGCTACTTATGCTTTGTTAAAATTTTGTATACTGAAAATACTTTTTTTTTAATCAAAAATTGAAACGCTAAAAATGTTGTTTCTTGTAATGGAAGACAATATTTTAGAAAGAGCAGTTTTAAATAATTAATGATGCAATACAATTTCAAATCATATACTGAAGAAGTAAATAAAAAATGAAATAGAATGTCGAGACAAAAAAAAATTAAATGCATTCCAGGAGAACAAATAATAGTGAGAAAAATTTATAAGGAATATAATACAAATAAGTAAAATTCGTAATATGCGTTTTTTTAAAAATATTTTTAGAATATTTATTTTAAAATTCCCATCTTTTTGCAAAATTTTAAATTTTTATCTCAATAAAAATTTTTTTTGTTTATTTTCTTGGGAATGCAACTATTTATTACGAGTGATATTATAACTAAAATCAGATAAATAAAATACTAATCGCTAACGAATTTAAGAAAATTTGTCTCTTTGAGTTTTGTTCCACTTTAATAGTCATAGCAGCTATTTTTACTTTAACATTATTTTTTTTACTGTAATATAAGAAAATTCTATAAAATAGTTACATTAAAATTACAACTTTACCATTTTTTTAAAAAATCTAAAGTGCTTATAAAAACGAGTTAATCATTTCTTTCAACAAAATATATACTAGTAATATAATAATTAAGGATAGAAATTTGTTATTATCAAATGTGTGCAAATACACTCTGAATAGCCTTTTAATTAATGATATTTCAAAAATAAAAAATTATGTTTTGTATATAAGACAAAACATATAGATTGATAATTAATGTAAATGCTTCAGTGATGATAAAAAAACCATTCAAGAATAACTATGAAATATTTCTTTAATATACAAATACTCATGTATTAAGTATAGTGATTTAGGTTCTGAAAATTGTATGCAATTTTTACAGTGAATAAAAGTATAAATGTTTTAAATAAATACACGTTTCCTTCATTATTTAGAATATACTTTAAAATAAATTAGTTTAAGCAAGTATTTATTGTAAATTTTAAGATCAATAACTGTTAAATGGTTCTAAAATTATTCGATGTTCTCAACAAATTCTTTAGACAACGTAACAACTTTTTTTCATGTTTCAATTATCTATATGAAAAATAACTTTGATTGATTAGTAAATCAAATCAAACTTTTGAAGAAAAAAAATTCATTTCCATTTTTTAATTGAATTCTGTTTTCTATGTTACAACAGTTTTTGTCATTGATTCTGACTTCTAGCTTTAAGTTTTCTATCTTTAGTTATTTTACCATGTTAAATATATAGTTGTGTATTTCAGTTCTGTTCATTCTAATTAATCGCAGACTTTACACATCATGATATTTAAATATCCTTTCTGATCAGTTGCGTTAAGAGTTAAAAAACTATTGTTATAATTATATTTTGATATGAACTTATAATGAAAAGTATATTTAAAAGTTACATTAACTTATGAAAATCTAAAATTTTTGTTTAAAATCTTGATTTTAATCATTTGTTTTTAAATTTGCAATATATATATATATATATATATATATATATATATAATATATATGTAGCAGAATATGGAATCGATGGGTTCAGGACGGTAATACGGAACGCCATTCGGGATCTCAACGGCCACCTATCACTAGCAGGTGAGAAAACAGGTATATTATTCGCATGGCCGTAATGGATCGTGCAATCACGTCACGCACCTGAGTCAAGAAATGGGGTCGTTTGGAAGACAACAAGTGTCTGCACGAACAGTTCGACGACGTTTGCAGCAGCATGGACTCTCAGCTCGAAGACCATCGCTGCGGCTTCACTTGACGCTGCGTCATAGACAAGATCGCCTTCAATGGTGTGATCAACGACGAACCTGGGCGCACGAATGGCGAGACGTCATCTTTACAGATGAATCCAGGTTCTGTGTACAGCATCATGATGGTCGCATCCGTGTTTGGCGGTATCGTGGTGAGCGCACACTGGCAGCGTGCATTCGTCATCGTCATATTGGCCCATCACCTAGCGTGATGGTATGGGGTGCCATAGGATACACGTCTCGGTCACCTCTTGTTCGCATTGACGGTGCTATGAACAGTGAACGTTACATTTCTGGTGTGTTACAACCCGTGGCTCTACCCTTTATTCCAGCCCTGCGAAACCCTACGTTTCAGCAGGATAATGACCGACCGCATGTTGCCGGTATTGTACGGACCTTCCTTGATACGGAACATGTTCGGCTGTTGCCCTAGCCAGCACGTTTTCCACACCTTTCACCAACAGAAAACGTCTGGTCAATGGTTGCCGAGTGACTGGCTCGTCACCAAACGCCAGTCACTACAGTTGATGAACTGTGGCATCGTGTTGAAGCTGCATGGGCATCTGTACTTGTGCATGCAATCCAATCTCTGTTTGACTCAATGTCCAGGCGTATAGCTGCTGTTATTACTGCCAGAGGTGGTTGTTCTGGGTACTGATTTCTCAGGATCTATCCAGCCAAATTTTTTGAAAATTTAATCACTTGTTTTATTTTCTAGTATAATATATTTGTTCAATTGTTTAATGAATATCATTTTGTTATCTGCATTCCTTCCTGTTGTAGTAATTTTAATGGTCATTAGTATATATATATATATATATATATATATATATATATATATATATATATATATATATATATATAAGTTACGATTTGCAGTTTAGAATCCACTGTTTTGAAAACAATGCGTTATGATGGTAAAATAAAATTTGCAAGTCAAGTGACAGCAGAATAAAATGAATAGGATAGTTAACTATTTAAGACAAAAATATATTTCATTATGTTTACCTCGAAAACTGTTTGTAAGAATATTAGATAAATAAATATTTTCTAATATTTATATATATATATATATATATATATATATATATATATATATATATATATATATATATATATATATATATATATATATATATATATATATATATATATATATATATATATATATATATATATACACTTTTAAATGAATTCAACGGACACATTTATTTGCGTGAAGTCTATTTTACTATCTTTTCCATGAAAATGAAATTTCACTCATGCATTATTTAAATTTAATTTTTGCTTAAAAATAGAAATAATGAAAATTTCATTAAAATAATTTAAAAATCAAGTAAAAAAAATCTGTCAAAACAAGTAATAATTGAAATCTTTAATGGCAATGATATTAATTAATGTTTATCATACAGATGGTAAATAAAATGATTTCATTAACATTTCTCTAAATGGAATATTATCATCATGTATTATTAAAAATGAAATTTGATGATGGAACACATCTCGTTATTACATAATAAAGTGTCGCCTAAATTGTCTAGTTGTCAGCTTGCCTGACTGCGGATAGTGAGGTTCTGGGTTTGAATCATGCTTCAGGTATGGATGTAATTTCTCCCTCTATGTATCCTGTTTTTGCCCTTTCCTTGTATGAATTTTTAATGGTTTCTACCCTATAAACGTGCTCCTATGGCACGTTTGTACTGAGGAAATCGGATTCCTCAACTAATGTGGTTCAGTACGAAAAGAAGAGCAACGCACCACCATAATGCCTGTCCAATTGGCGCACGACAACAACATAATAAAATCAATATAGTTTAGTACGTTTCATGCGGAAATCTTACCCATAATTAAAGTAGTCGGGATAAAAATTATAGCTGTCTTAGCAATATACTTTATCCTTTATATATATATATATATATATATATATATATATATATTCCCTCTGGTATTTGACCATTAAATGCTTTGATATTCATTTAACCTTCAATTTATACAAATAGACCATCGTGAGGACATGATTAAGAGTTATCTAAATTGCACCAGTCACATTAAATAAATTAAATGTGACTAAATCAGGTTAGAACGTATGATATCGAATGGTTCCGCAACCATAAATAATTAGCTTAAAGTCTTGAGACCATAAAGTATTGAACGAGGTTGTTAAGCTGTAAATTATTCGTGATATTCAGCAATATTTTGCAATCATATTATAGTGAGTAAATTCTCTTAATTATGTTTCTATATAAGACACTAATATACATTTATCTCTCTGATTTAGTCATAAACATTTTTGCAGTATAAAAGACATGATCATATTGTTAATTTTTTCAAGATACTTTAGCTACTATTTTAAAGTAATTTTAAGCATTGTGTGTGATTCATATATATAATTCATTATCTATTAGTATAAAATAAATTTAACATTTGAAATTACATTAAGTTTAATTTCTTCAAACATTTTTTAAATTTTAAAATTTATTACTTCGCAAAAGTTATTACTTAAAAGTTTGTTATAAAAATTCCCTTATTTATTTTGGGTTGCTAAGAGACTAACTAAATATGAAAATTTCCATATTTTCAATAATGTATCGTTATTTCTGTAAGTAAAACAAATAATTTAATATAACCCAAAAGTATTGGAAGTAAATTCTCATATTGATTTTCGAATTTCGATAAAGTATCTGGAGATGATGACTTAGGATTTATAGTTTTCTTTCAGGTCTATATAAATGGGTTCATTTTCATGGCACGAATTTTCTTCAAACCAGCAAAATCTCACACTTAATACTGATATGTAATTCCCAGATTTTGGCATTATTTATTAATAATTATTACTGGTAATGGGTCAGCAACAGATGTAGCATATATTTATTACTGACATGTAGCTCTTCAGTATGCATTTTAAAGGAATTATGGCAGAATACATAATTCTTTTAATTTTAATTTAATACCACTTACTAACAGAAATTGATAATTTTTACTTACGTCCATTTTCCTTATAAAGGAAAATAGGTACTTAATTTGTTTGAATAAATGTGCAAATAAATTTATGCCAAAGTACAAATGCTTATCAAAACAAATATTCGAAACCTTATCATTATTTAGGTATTGTATTATAAGTCACTGTTTTATATTCACTTCCATTATATAATAAAATTAGAGCATTGGGTTTTTTAAACATTCGCTTGCAATTTGTTTACATAATTATTTTTCTGTTAGTAAGCTATTGTATTTTAAATAATGATACAGAAAAAATATTTGTGATTATAATTAACATAAGTAATTAAATTGCTTTATTTGACTATATGTTTCACCATTATGATTTACTGTATACAAACCATATTAAGTAAATGAATACAAAACAATTCATATATGTCAGAAATTACGTATTAAAATTCTCGGCACCTCAGTGTATATAAACTACAACTTCATCTTTCATAAAATATTTCAGCAATTGAACTATTATACGACGTCTTTTACGATGTGTTTTGAAAGCAATTTATTTTTATCTTAGTTACTTTAAGAAATATCAACTATCTTTTCTTTAAAATGTGTAAAAGCATGCCCATATAAAAGCTGTATTCCGTATAAAATATGTATATTCCGTATAAAAGCATGCCGAAACTAATTATTGTTTATATGCAAACATGTTATTACAAATTTTTAATAATAACGTTGTTATTTAATAGATATTTTGAATGTTACAAAAATCTAATTGACTACTGCAGTATTTGTGTTCTTTTAATCACTTCAAATTTCCTATCTTTTGAGATAAATAAACATACTTATTTAACTAATACATAATTTTAGTCATATAAAAATGTATCTATAATAAATGAATCATTAAGAAATTTAATAATGACAATTTCATGGGTAAGTTTCTCTTTTTTTAAAGAAATTTCTTTTGAATGAAGTTCATTTATGACTTTTTTATAAGTAAATGCGATTGAATATAATTATATTAATTGTACTACAATTCTACTAAAATTTTGCTTTTATTAGTTTTCAATTGAAAATTAAATCTGTTTTTTTACACATGCAGAATATATTTTATATTTAATTTCATTACTGAATATTAATACAGAATATTTAATATTATTAAAAACTATATTTTTCTAATGATAAAAATTAAATATTTAGTCAAACATATTTTAAAATACTTATAAAATCAAATTTTGTGAAAGCCATATTGAGAAAGTTCGGATACTTATCTCTCAACCAAAAGTTTTAAAATATCAGACTAATAATAAATTAAATTAAGTAACTTACACACTGTTGTTTATATTATTAAAAATGTATTGCCTGTTTTTCATAAAAAGTAATATATTTTAAACTTTTTGTGACAGTTTTGAATGACAGGTAGATGTTAATATTAATGTTATATTGCGTATTTTTTATTTTAAATTTTAATATAAAAAGTATTTTTGACAGAGATTAATGTCAAGGAAGTCCGATTAAAATAATTGAGATTTCTTAAGAAACACATTAAATATTTTTAAATAATAAATTTTGTGGCAACGTATAAAATGTTTTGCTACAGATGAAAGTATATATTTGTACAAAATAAAAAAATTCTCTATTTTGGTAAAGAAGAACAAATCCGTTATTCGTGAGTAATTGTGATAAATCTTGTTTTGAGCATTAGGACATTTTTGAACATCGTGTACGTTATCTATAAGACATTCATAATTGTAAAAAATTTTAATATCTAAGCCAATATTACAGTTGCAGTCAAACAAATTAAAGTTTTGCAAATGGCATTTAACATTTTGTAGCGAAATTTAAATAATAATGCTTAAAATGTATTTTTATTAAACTGTGGGACATGTTTGATATTATAATTTTCAATTGACATTTCAATTTTTTTATAATAGTCTTGTATAAAAGGAAGAGATGTTGCATATAACTAATGTTCTTGCACACACACAAATTAGTAGTATATAACATTTCTTGCGGATTAAATTGAATATAGGTAAGGGATTTAACATGAAATAAATCAGTTATATATAAGAAATTTATTTAAAATACAAAGTTTTATTTTCTAACTCACTATTCTTTATTAACACTACTCTTTATTATATTTGTTTATACTTTATAAAATGTATTTACTAACGATTATTTACAAACATTATTTATTAATATAGTAATTGTTTCATAATTTCTATATACTTCAAATTGTTACTAAAGCAGCAGCTAATATGATATTCTTAATTATAATTTTTTAAATTGCAAATTTCAATGATATTTAATACATAAGTTATTTATTAAATACTACTTTCTCTTATTTAATATAAATTTTCTTGAGCTCTAATACATTGAAAAATGTTTTGAAACATCAAACATTTATTCATTATTTGATATTATTAACTATTATTTTACAGTGCCGTTTACAAGATAAGCAAAACATTTCCTCCAATTTTTAATGTTACAAAAGAACATGATCAAAAGAGAGTGTATCCCTTTGACAGTCCTCGAAGTAATCATTAGCATCATTCAGCACCTTCTGCCAATTTATCTCCAGTAGTGCAATACCCTTTGCTGTAAAACTCGGGTAATTTGGGTACAGAGAAGTCTGTGAGTGCTTGGTGCAAATCTGCTTCATTGGGAAGGATTTTTACGATGATTTTCCAAGGAATATAAAAGATGGTAATCTGATGGTGCAAGGTCAGACGAATAAGTCGGAATGCATAAAATATCACGTTATATGGGCCTAAAGCAGTAAACCCTTATGATTAATTATTGCTGGCTCTTTCCTGTTGCAATCCTGTTGCACACACTCCCATTGCTGCGAGTGCAGGTTAACAGCAACCATTTAAGCAGCTTATAGTGAACCACTTGATGACTAGCCCAACAGATTACAGCTTCTAGGCAATGTTCTAACGTAAGGCAATGTCTTGACTTACGTTCATTCATAGTAATATTCCCAAATGCTTGACATATCCATCAAATTGATGCAGCAGAAAATATAAGTCCACATTAACAAACAACATCAAATAAGATCCTTTGATACGTTCAATTATCAGTGCTATTCTACGAATTACGACTGATGAATGTGCGTGGTAGGCCTGCTTTTATTCCTACTATCGATTTACGGATGCCTCATTACGTCATACATTAATTTGCATACTTATCTTACTTCATTCAATGGTAACGCAAAAAAGGAAAGAGCATTCGAGTTAACCTATATTTATGGTTTTTATATAGAGCTTTGTTGTACTTATTTTGTTTAGCAGCAATATATATTTCAGCATTTCTATATTCAGTATTTAATGATATTTTAATATTCAAAAAGCATAATTTTTAATAATTTGCCAATAAGTTTACTTAGTTGCTTAAAAGTTATGGAAAATTATCATAATTTTACGGTTTGATACACAAAATTAGGAATCAAATATTTAATAACCATGTAACTAAAACCTTTTTAACCATTTCATAATTTTTCCTAATTACTTTTCACTTTTTGTATATGTTTTATAATTGGAAATTACGTTGTGTAGGAATTTTGAGCATGTTAGGTTATAATAGTGTCTTGCAATTTTTTTTTAAATTCATATTATTACCCTATTGTAATGATTTTTTTTAAAACTCCATATTTAAAGCTTAAAGTAAGACATTTTAATTGAAGTAATCATTAATAAGTAGTTAAACTTCGAATGTTATTTTTAGAACGATTTTTTACAAGTGCAAATAAAGAATTGATGCATTTTAGTTATATTCACAAATTATTTCATTAAATATTATGAAGTTTTTTAAAAAATTATAACACAACTTATTTCTTTAAATAAAAACATGTATAATAATATTATCTCGATAAAATATTTCCTATGATTTTCTATGGATCATTAAAATAATTCAAATGTGTTTTCAAATTTTATTTTAATAATATAAAAATTTCAATCTAATAACTTTTACAATGCAGAAAATTGTCATAAAAATAACTTAAACAATTTTATAAATGAAAGTGAGAATCATTAGTTGAAAATTAAAATAATTTTCAATTCTAGAGATTTTTGATTTTAAAAAAATATATGTCTCTGATTTAAACATTTCTAAATAAATTACGAAACTTTAACAGTGGCCTTATTTTAAAAAGATCATGCTTTTCGTATAAGTTGAAAAATTTCATCTTCGATAAAAAATGTAATTTGCTATTAAAAAAAATTAAATATTTCCAATTCAAAGATTTATAAATTAATCTCAGTAAGTAGACATCAGAAAAAAAATTCTGTGATGAAAGTTTAAATTATTCATGAAAGAATATAAATATAACTCTGCCCTCGCACTTATATGCTCCTATCAGAAAGTAAAGAGTGCTCAGAGGTAATTTATTTTTATGGTATGTCGTGAATCCAGACTTCTGTTCCTGTACTGATGGTTTGCAAAATGTCACTTTTGAAGATATGGAGATAGGGAAAAAAAGGTCCGCTTTTGCTCTGTGCGATAAAAGCATAAGGAAAGATATTTGTGGGAAAAGAAATATAAATTCCTTTCAACATTTTTTAAGTCTCTTGAGTAGCAGTTGACGATGAAAGATATATTCCGTTAAAATATATTTTTCACGAGGAATACGATCATTCATGCCTTAAGGCACCCTGCTTTCGTGTTTATATATTCAGTTTTCTAACCGAATGAAAACAAATAAATACGGATTGCAGCCAAAATCACATTTCGTAGCAGATTTTGGTGGATCTTTTACGGATATCATTTGTATTGAGTGTTACAAAATATTATTCTTTGCAGAGTCACTGAAAGCAATTTTGCATTGTTTTAAAACAATTAAACACTATTTAAACGCAGAATATTTTTAGGGTAAAATAACATTATTGAATATTAAGATAGAATTTGTAAACTATCGATGAATATATATGATATTTGTATTTCGTTATGTGATATAAATTATACTGTTTAGGATACCTATTTGTCTTATAATCATTAAATTTTATTTATTATTTTCTTTTGTAAATTTTATCATGTTCTGTATTCAGATTCCTGTGAAAAAAGAACATGAGATATATCACTTTAGGTATGGAGAGGTTAAATGTTTGTTCATGTATCTCTTCAGATTCAAAATGATTAACATTAACTGAAACATTTACGGAAATATTTTTATTAAAATAAATTTATCTAATTCTGTCGTATCCGGTGTTAGTGGATTAAATCAAAACAGCCTTAAACAAAGCAATAATTTAGTATTCAAAGTTATGTTGCACACAATTACAAAACAGAAACAAGAAATTAAAAATGGTGACAAAACAAATCTTTTTTTTTTTGTATACAAGTATTTGGCTTCTAAAATTTGAAGCCAAATACTTAACTAATAGTCTTTCCTTATCCCTACTAGGGGTACTTTCAGAAAATTGAGAATAAAGAGAGAATAAAATGCCACACTGTCGAATATTGTTAGAAAAATATGAAGTTATAGGTTGTTAATTGTCTTTAATTTTATGTGTTGCCTATTTTACTGATTAAAATCTCGAAATACAACCGGCACACAGTTTTAAACCATGGTCAATTAATAAGTTTGACAGTTCAGTTCATTTGTAGAATATCCCAAACAAATGGAAGGACAGTTTATGATATGAACTGTTAAGATGTTTAAGACCTTTTCATCTCATTTGTTGTTTGCAATTTCAGGTAAAGAACCCATTATGTTCTGCATACCTGAATAAAACTTTTCCTCAACAAGTTACCGGATGTCGAAAATAATAGCAAACATTACAGCAGTAACTAAATATTTTAAGAGTAAACAGTCAAAATTAGTCGGCACATTAACATTTACTTAGCAATAATGTGAATTATTTGTATCAAAAAATGATTTATGTTTTCTTACATGAACTAAATTTGATACCAAATTTCTTATTTGAAGAACAGTGCATATCAAATTTAAATACCAAAATAATTCACAGATTAGAAACCTGTCTATAATACTTTTATGTCTATAACACCTTACAGATACTATAAATACATTGAATAAACACAAAAGTTTGAAAAATAATACCATATGTATGATTATAATTCTTATGATATATAAATATCCTGCATGTTTCATTTATAAAAGCTCATTTTATCACATAATAAATATCCCACAGTGGTGAACTGGCATCCAACAGTTAGGCACTCTTTTGCAGAGAATAAGTAAGAAATCTATAAATCTCTTCAACCAATGGTTTTGATCAAATTTAAGATTAATATTTAATTATATGGGTGGCAAATTTTTACCCACAATCGAAGTTAAGAAATTAATTTTTTTTCCTTAAGGCTTATCACTCAGTTGGTATATATAGTACCACTAAATAACCATTTCACACAAAATGTAATATTTTCCTATTCAATCTATGACTATTGTATAATTATCGCACTCAAATTTCGTTCACACATTTTGTTAATAAGAACATAAATTTAATGATTTATATCTCTTTAACTTATGATGTATTTTACATGCTTCATTATTTGTATTTTATAGTAATTTGAATAATGCCTTTTTTCTAAAATTGTATTTGCATAGAATTGCCTAGCATCTAAATTATGTTTTAAGTCCTAGTTTAACTTGGCAAAATTTTATTGATATTTATCTCAAACGTCATTACTAAAGTTAAAAAAATTAGTAATGAAGCAACGAATAGCCTAATTTCAAAAATTATCCTTTATTTCCAACTAGACATTTATCACATTTATACATATATAGTAAAATATTATTGTAATTTTAATGCTATTTTAGAATTATTTCATAAATGTGATATCTTAAAAGAAGTAAAGTTTTTTCAAAGTGAAATGTTATGACATAAGAATATAAATAAAAAATTTTGCGTAATTTAATTTCTCAATAACTTCAAATGAGTTTTTATAGAAATAAGCTGTATTTAATTTTAAAATAAAACAAAATAAATTGTATTTAATTTCTTTGCGTCTTTATAACTATAAAAATGAATAAAAGCAAGGTATTAGAGAAAAAAATAGAGTATCCATTTTCTCTACGTTATTAAATAAAGTACAGATAACCAATCTGTCAAATTAACTGAAAATTGTGGCAAGAGTTTGACATTTTCTTATAAAAATAATGGGATTACACTTTGATAATCGAAAAATGTCTAATCTATATATGAGTAGGATTTTAGCTTACTTCAGAGGAATAGGCTGCAAAAAGATAAAATAAACTATTATTTAGTGATTTTAACATTTTTTTAAATGTATTTTTAAATTTTTAGCTAAGGTAATATCTTTGAATAGGAATGCTGCCAAAGGACTTTTAATATAATGAAAAATATTATTTGATAAAACTTAAAAAATTATGATCAATGATATTATATAATATACTTTATTTAATTTATGACAAACGTCAGTTTTCAATTTGTTTTTAGATGTTTAGTAGACAACATTTTATAATAGTTGCGAAACAACAAAAATTTAATTTTTTATTTAAAATATTGCGAAAATTCATTTGATCTTTAAGTGCTCAGTAAGCAACATTAATGCAATAATATTTATGAAGATATAAAAATGTTATCTACTTATTTTTAAAATTATAATGTTAATAAAGAATATGATATGAAAACATGTATAGAAGGTATGAAACTCTAATCAAGTGTTATTTGAATGCTGATACGTTAAATAAATTTTAACTAAAAAAAATAAACTTAAACATTTTTGTAATAAATTCTTATATGTTAAAATAATTGTCGAAACTTTATTTAATTATTGAAAGACTCTTATAAAATTAAGTATGTGAAAATATTTTACTATAAATATTTTCGCAAGGGTTATTTTCACCTGCAAATTTGAATATAATTTACATGCCATTCTGTAAGCTAAGTGAATTAACTAAATATAAAAACACTTAATTCATTCTCATAATATATTTTTTTCTGAAAATGTATTGTCAAGGTTATATTTACTTTCCGGTGAATATTCCGCTCACATAAATGGGTTTACAGTCTTTGCTAAGAAATTTTAGCATCAGAAAAGTGGATTTTAAAACAATTTTTAACATTAGTCAATATTAAGAAAGAAAAATACCGTTGACTATTTAAATACAGTGTTTTAATTGTAGAAACACCATAAGCCCCTTAAATGCCTCAATCACTGTTCTGTTCAATTTGAGAGAAATTTGGGAAAACGAGATTAATGATTACAGAAAAGCTATTCTCCACATGTAAATCTGCTATTGACAGGATATCCTTATTCATCACAATGATTGGCTAAACTTTGCCTGGAATATCTTATAACTTGCAAGGATTGAATTGTAAAATTAACGGTCTCTTAACAATGAAAATTCTTAATAACTTCTTTGTTGTGTTTCATATATTGAAATTATTGAAATGCATATATATTTGCATATATATATACATATATATACATACATATATATATATACATACATACATATATATATACATACATATATATATATACACACATATATATATACATACATATATATATACATACATACATATATATATACATACATATACACACATACATATATATATATATATATATATATATATATATATATATATATATATATATATATATATATATATATATATATATATATATATATATATATAATATTTGAAATTGTGCGTTTTTATTATTTGGCTTTAATTTTTTCCATTGAAGTATCAATGTTTAATATATAAGCAAATGTTTTAAATGTTTTCCCATTTTGTTAGTATACATGCTGGTAAAAATCAAATTACATTTTTCGAATTTATAAAAGTTCGCTTTAAATTTAATTAAATAATATGAAGTTATAAATCTGTCAACAGTATAAATAAATTGATGGATTTTATTTTATTTAAATGAATTGATGAATTTTGATTGAATATATTAATCTACCTTTTATCAATTTTCTACCACCTGTAAATTCTATTTTTAATTCAAATCATTGTTAAAAAAATAAATTAAGCATAAAATTACTAAGTAGAGATTTATAAAATAATTAAAACTCTACTTTAAAATAATTTTAACATAAATTTAACATGTTAAACTTTTGCAATATACCAATACTGTCTTTTATATAACACATATTAAGTCTATTTATAGTAAAAGTTGTAATGTGTATTTCCAAAACTCAGTTGTGTTCACTCTTAAAAGCAAAAGTTTAAGTTATTGGTTTACTCTTAATATACAGATAATTTATTTCGCGAACATGTATGTATATTTATTTATTTATATATAAGATTAAAAAGTTTCTTAGGAAAGCAAGATGAGGATATGGATCTTTTTCAAGGTAAAAGCATTCGAAAATGCTATTTTGTTATCAGATTCAAGAAATGCGATTCCGGCATTTCGCTTTCTACTAAATCCTACCTCAGCAGAGGCTCTACAGTGCCGGGAATACATCCTACTACAGAAAGATAAGAGAATTGTAATGCAGTTAACTTCACGTCACACGTTCTTTGGAAACTAACAGGTAATCACCTGTTAGTTTCTAACAGGTGATTCTAACAGTTTCTAACAGGTTCTAGATTTCCTTTGGATAAAAAAAATGACAACACTTATACAAATCAAATATTCAAATATGCCATACCAACACATGAAACAAAATATTAAACAGTCTGTTAGACAAAAAAACTAGTTGAAAATAATCGGCGAAATTCATTCCAAACAATGGGAAATTGATGACCTTGCTTGCTTAACAGATTATACAAGACGCGATACTAGATCTATTTTAGGTTACTTCCTGATCATCATTGCCTAGGAGAACATCTTTACCACATTAGAAATTTTGTCCAACGTTTTTGCCCGTTTCGTAATTGTAAACAAAATATGTATTGAACTGCATGTCACTTTTTGGCTACGACTCTGAAATAATCCGATGTTGGAATGAAGAGACTATCTAAGGCAGTGACTGCGATTATTTTTGCTTTGATGTATCCTATCATTTTCTAGGGTTATGTTTCATAAAGTCTTTGCATTATTTAACTAACATTACTTCATCTTGTTTTGACCTTGGAAATTTTAAAAAAATGTTAAAAGGTAATTAACTTCTGAATTAGATTGGAATGCAAAGGTAATAAAAACCAATAATAATTTATTTCCTTTACTGTTCTAAAATAGTTGATTAACACTGCATAATATCTGGAAAATTGTATGTTTAATTTCTAATATTAAAAAATATCAAAATAACCTCATTAAATGGAACACGATGTATAACATCAATTTTTGGGGATTCGGTATTAATTATATCACAGATTAACAATTTTCAGGCATAATCATTCATTTTTTTATTACATAACTTTTGGTGTACAAAACTTAGCAAATAATAAAGTAATTTGCTAAAATTATATGCAAGTAAAGTTATAAATATAGTTAAATTTTCATATCATGGCATTAATTATTACGAAATAATATAATATTTTGAGAATTAACGTGCAAAGGAAATAAAACAGTAATTTATGAAAAATATTTTTATCATTTTTCAAACATGTATTTACAAATTATCTAGAATTATTTGTTATCCAGAACTCTTATTCAAACAACTCTAAGCTGATGTTTATGGTTAGTACCAGTAAAAGAATCAACGTATAATTTATAAAATTATAAGAATAATAAATGAACCACAAGTTTAAGCGTATGATCAAGCAAGATACACAGAGAAGTCACAACATTGGGACCATCATATACTTTTGATGTCGATGCAAAGTAACCAATTACAGAAGGCAAGTTTTTGTTGCACCAGCATACGTCCCTGTACCTATCCCTGAGATGGACTTTACTAGTTGGATAGAAGCAGCCGGATGGAGTCTTCGGGATTTTGAAGCAGGGAGCATGTAGGAGATTCCCAAGATTTGACCTGCCACCCCAAGATGTGTCACCTCACCTGGAGGTCATTGCGGCCCGATTTAGTGTGCCCCGACCACCTTTAGCGAAAACAATGGAACCTTGGCCGGCCTGGGACTCATTCTCACATCCTTCCGAAAGTGAGAATGACTCCCTCATTAACCAGGCCCCGTGACCATAATTTTGGGGTGGGATATGAAATTATATACAGAAGGCAAATGAGAGCACAGTGCTATTGAAGGCATATAAAGGGTGTATGATTGCTTCGGAAGACATTCCGATCGTTGGCGCAGTGAAGAAACGGAGCGATTTATGAAATGTTTACATGGGCATAATCATTGGTTTTGGGGCCAAAAGTAGAGGAATTTCTAAAGTGGCTAAGTTTTTGAACTATTAGCATGACAGCGTCGTAAATGCATACTTTTCATGTCAAAATGGTACTGTCTAAAATCATGGTGCACCAAGGGCCATAAATGACAGATGTGAGCGAAGTATTCCAAGATGTGTTCGGGCGAATAGACGTGCAAATGTTAAGCAACTAATCGCCCAGATTTAAACATGGAGCTACCAACAGTGTCTCTCAACCACTTTCAGTGAACATTACGGCATCTGGGCTTCCGTAGCAGAAGTATGGTTTATGACCTATGCTTATTGCTGTTCATGGGTGGCAAAGGCTAGAATTTACCAGCAAATAATGCAACTGGACATCCACTGTGTGACGACAGGTGGCAATTTCCCATGAATACTGTTTTATGATCAATCAGACAGATGAATGTTGGCGTATACAATGTGAAACCTCTGAAAGCAAACACCTGGCAAACATTGGTGGAATGAACCAGATTAGAGGAGGGACCATTATGGTCTGGGTAATATTGATATGGAATTCTCTGAGATTGTTCATCGTTGTGAAAGGCACAATAGATATATGAAGGTAGGCATCTGATTTTGAGGGCCTTGTCCACCCCTATATACAGAATGTTTTTCCTCCAGATAGTGGTATCTACTATCATAACATTACGAGGTGTCATACAATTGGTAGTGTACATCTGTGGTTTGAAGAGAACCGGAATGAGTTGACCGTTCTCTCCTGGCCCGCAAATTCAGCTGAATGAAACGCAATAGGGGATCTGTGGGGTCATTTCTATAGGGTTTTTCGTGGCATGGATCCCCGCCTAATTTATCTAGTTCAGTTGGCTACGGCAATGAAGCGGTCTGTCACAAAATCCCAGTGAAAACTTTCAAGAACCTAACTGATTTTCCTCCTGTACCTCTCGTATCAGACCGCTTTGTTAAAGGTGGCTATTCTGGCTATTGACAGTTAGTAACATTAAAGTGACTGGATTGTGCATTTTTTTCAGCGCTAAAATTATAAAAGGATATAATAAATAGAAAAGAGAATATTTTGCTAAAATTAATATTCATTGATTCATCACTATAATAAATTGTGTGAATTTAAATGAAACTAGAACGAATTTACGTTCAAAAATTGCGTATTATAAATTTTTTACCTAAACTAAATTGATTGGTTCGTAAATTTATTAATCAATAGTCATTTTTTTTCACATGAGAGTTGATGAGGCTGTAACCCAAAGTTTGAAGTGAACTCCAAATGATTAAAAATATTTAAAACCTCATTGAGAACATTACCCGTGAACTGTTGAACTAAAAACCTAAATTCTAAATAAACTAAATTCAGTAGTCAGTATGAATAAAATTAAATTTCACGTATAATGTTATCATTGAGTCTATTGTATGTAATAAAAGTATGTTATTTTTTTTTAAAAATGTTACAAGGAACTATTAATAAGTAAGAAAAATTAACAAAATTTATGTTATATAGAAGTAAATAATGTTTTTTTTTCTAACTGTTACATTCGATAAATACTAATAGAGGATTCAGTTGATAACAGAAAATTTGTAAGCTTAAATCACGATGAATTTTCCCAAGAAAATTTAAACTGGATTCAGCCTTATAATACATATCGTCGACACTCATTGCGATAAGATATAAATACAGTCTTTTTTCCATGATTTATATAAATATAGATATATATATATATATATATATATATATATATATATATATATATATATATATATATATATATATACCATAACATTTTTTCAGACTTTCTATATGTTTAAATTTGTTTCTGTTTCGAGCTCTACGCTTCATATTTAAAGAAGGCATATTTGTGTCAATCGAATTTGATATAGTGGATATTTCAAAGTCTTTCAGAAAAGATAAAATCTATTTTTTTAGATTGAAATACGGAATATATTCCTTTTTCTGTAGAGGCGAGGTTTAGCGATTGCAGTATATGTATCAGAATCTATAAAATATTATTTTATCAAATCATAGATTGAATTATTTATGAAATTTTGTTTTTCTTAAACTTTTTTCATGCCCACATTTTTAAAAGTAAAGCTTTCACATGTAATTATAAAATCAAAGATTATGTTTTAAATTTTGCTTAGTAGATTAAGTAAAAAAAATGCATTCAATGTAAATTAATAAATAATTTAAAACAAAATATCAGCTATGCAACAAAAGTTTGAAATAACGGTGGAATGCCGATATTTTAAACTCTCTCTCTCTCTCTCTCACTCTCTCTCTCTCACACTCTCTCTCTCTCACTCTCTCTCTCTCACACTCTCTCTCTCACTCTCTCTCTCACACTCTCTCTCTCTCACTCTCTCTCTCTCACTCTCTCTCTCTCACACTCTCTCTCTCACTCTCTCTCTCTCACACTCTCTCTCTCTCACTCTCTCTCTCTCACACTCTCTCTCTCTCTCTCTCACTCTCTCTCTCTCACACTCTCTCTCTCTCTCACTCTCTCTCTCTCTCTATCTGTGTGTGTGTGTGTTGTAATTTAATGAAATATGCATATCAGTTGTCAACAATATATAATAAACTTTATTGATCTAAAGCAAAATATATGTAAACAAGGAAAGTCTTGTTTACCTGAACTTAAAATATAAGCAATTTTTTCCTTTTGTTCTAGTTGAATATTATGAGATAGAATAGTATATTTTCATAACTTGATAAATATTTGTATATCAAAAATAAATAAATGAGGCAATATTTTGCTGTTAAAGATTGAATAGGATAAAAGTTTAAAGTGTCTTAATTTTTGATATTGTTATGGAATAATTAATTGAAGAGAATTTAAAATTTCTTATTTATTGATAAAATAAGTAATTAATTGTGAAAAAATGAAATATATAAGTGAAAGATGTGCCTTAAAAATAAAAATACTTATTTTTATCAAATTTTATATTATGATCTGATTTTAAGTTATTGATTTGAATTGTATGCATTTTATTCTTAATAATGAAACTAAATTTTAAGTTTTATTTTGTTTGGTGAATAACTTGTGCAACCTTTGAGTTCTTATCTATCCATAATTTTTTTAAATGAAGTGTAAGTTTGAAAATTATTGAAAAAACCAGGTAAAAAATATAACTCGTGAAACTAAGGGATCATTGCACGATATTTACGATATTTATTAAATTTTATGACATCACAGTCAATAAACTCTTACATTCTGATTGCTCTCATATCCTTGATTATTAATTTTAGCAAAATATACAGCTGTATTTCAGAATGCTGGAAAAAGTCTTGAAAAATATTACTAAGTAAAGGTTACATTATAGCTTAAAATGATAATAAGGGGAATACTTTCTTAATAAATGATGCAAATAAATAATATTGAATTAAAAACTTTAAACAACTTAAATTATCCAATTATTTTCAATACATTTTTCTTTAATTATACGTAACTAAAAGAACAATATATCAACGTGTGAACAACTTATACACAATTAACACTGATTCATGATTCAATAAAAGAATGTATTTCATTAATTAAATCCTAAATCTCTTGGGAGTAAAGTTAATTATCTTTGAATTTTAATTTATGTATTGAATATATCCTTTTTCTATATCCGAAAAGAAATCTCAAATAAGACCTACCAATATTTGATATAGCTTGAGTAAATGATGTCCGATGCATATGAGTTGTACTAGGAAGACATTCTTCCACAAACTCAATATTAACGAAGGGTTTTCCATTCTTCGCAATTTTTTCTACAAACACAAGTATTTTCTTCAAATTCTTTATTCACTGTGGTGAGCACAGACCACTGTTAATTCAGTAATATAATCACAAGCTATACTCTCCTTGCAAATAAGGCAAAGTGCTTTTCCTTTATGAGTGAGTGAATATGTGTCTTTTTGCGGCGCAAAATCCAAAAAAGAACATACTGCTCCGAAGAAATGTTTGAAATTCCCTCAAATCAAAAAAAAAAGGTATAAAATGTCCATTAAAAAATTTGCAAATATAGGATTGTTGCAGTAAAAAGGTTTTAATTTGAATCCTATTTAAGATTAAATTTGGAACAAAGAGAATGTGTAATGGGCATTGCAAAACTCTTAAAAAATCAAAGAGATTTGAATGAGGTATTTCCTCAATCAAGTCTTTTAAATTTAAGACACTTCTGTGAAAAAAAGGTTTGAAGAAGATGTTTAAAATTAGGACATTAAATTAAGATATGGTTTATAGTTAAAACTCTATTTTACAACTCGAACACAGAGGTGCAGGCTCCTCAAATAAAATATAACTATGAGAAATAAAATAAAATATAATAAAATATAAATATACTAAACGAGTACGACCGATTCGTAGTAGAGATAAAATTACGTCAGCACGTCAATATGAGATACCACTCCAGTTCTATGTGAGAGGTATAATACAGAAAAGTTTGTTTCTGTTTATTCCAATGTCTCTGCCAAAAAGAATCTGGCAATGCCTTATGCCGACATTAAGCATTTTAATCACCATATATGATTAAATGCATTAAATGCATATGACATCAAGATTCAATCTCAGTATATATGCTTGATATCGGCATAAGAATTGCTTGGTTTATAGAGTCTTAACCTTTCTTAGCAGAGAAGTCTGCTAGTTCATTTCCGGTAACACTTGTGATCTAAAAAATATATAGAATTTTTCCTTATATCGTTTTTTATCATGGCTTGCTGTTGTGCATTCTTTTGAAGATCATAATCATTTGCGAATTACAGAATATGGAATAAGTTGAACTACATTTTTATTTGTTAGGTGGAATATAAAATTTCGCTTAGTAATTCTCATCCATCTCAAAAGTTACTCAACTTGACATTCAGTATTGGTGAAAGATTAACATTCGTTACATACATGTTACAGATAAAAATCCACAATTTTCTGGAAAATTTGAAATTATAAATATTGTTATATTTTTCCTTTTTGAAATCATTTAAGAAAGCATTGAAATGTAAAATTCCTCATTCGTTATTTAAAATGAATATCCAAAAAACTATTGTTTCACGAGTGAAGCTGATAAGGCAATGTTTTTGAAATTAAAACATGGAATATTCAGAAACATGGTATGGGATTATGGGATACATGTCTAAAAACAACCGCGTATTATAATGGCTTTATCGAGACACTCGTGCTTGCGATCGAAGACAGCTCACTTCAATGAGTTGTGAAATCAGTGATCAGATTAATTGACAGCAACCGGTGAAGTCCAAATGAGTCAATAGCGAACTAATTTATTAGTGGACAAATTTAGACCTTTGATTCCTCGAATATTTTAATTGTTTTTTTTCAATTTCTTTTTAAAAATGAAAAATCACCAATGAAAATTATATATGTTATATTAGCTGTTAGCCATTTGAGAAATTTGATCCTAAATGGAAACGAAAAATGCATTATATCAGTAAGACAATGTTGAGTCTCAAATTTAATCATCCCAATAGTATAGAACAAAATGACATTTATTATTACATATCCTATTCTGTAATAACGACTCCAAGTGCCTATTTCTAAACCTTAAAAGTTATTAGACACTATGAAGTAGAATCTAACTGAAGACTATATAAGGACCAGAAATAATTTGCTTTGTACAAAAAATAATGGAAATATTATAAAGTTTATAGCTGATTCAATTTTTAAAGCGATTATGCTGATGATTAAAATCGAATTTTATCAGAAAACTTATTCTTTTTTCTCATCTTATAAATACTGTGAGTGATAGGACACATAGATACTGAAAGACTTATATAAGTTGAAAATAAAATAAATTTATGTGTGCATCACACATTTTGTAGCATGTTTATATATTTCACGATATACCATAGTGCATAAGCATCTGATTCAGAATCAATATGACTTACCTATTTGAACTCTTAAAACATTTCTAAATCCAATAAAAAATTCCATTTCTATATTCGTGCGTGATAGAGTTTGTCGATATGACCTTAAGCTCCAATCCATGGGATGGAATGTTAAAACCTTCTTTGGTTCCGCATGTTTGTTTCGGAATATTCAACACACATTTTCCCGAACACATAAATAATTCTAAATCGAATTGGCGTATAAATTGAATGGTTTCACATGTGAGAATGCTTCACATACATGACATTCATATTTTTCTTACTCACAGATTATTGAAAAACAGCATCCGAAAATAGTAAGTTCAAAGGCATAATTTAAATCCTATTTATCTTATTTCAGAATTATTCTGGCAAATGTGACATAAATTTGTATATTGGAGTAAAATTAAATATTTAATTTGTAGGAAAAGTTATTCACGTGATTTGAAGTTTTCAATAATTTTAGGACGTATCATTCAAAGGATATCATATAAGATTCTACAAATTTAAAAATTTTTGTCATAGTATGACCTTGTAAAATTTTCATAAATTCTTTAAATATTTATTATATATTACTTTATTGTTCAATTGACATCCCTTTTCAGACATGCTTATTAAATAGAATAATTCAATTTTCTTATCCCTCTAAGGCATTTGGTTTCCACTAATGTAGATGTAAAGCAGAAAAATATTAGTAGAAACGGAGGCATTATCAATTATAAAAATACCTTTCCATTTAATTATACTATTTGTTTATATATTTAAAATATGATAAGCAAAATATATATAGAAGTCTGGTTTTATTCAAATTTGGAACGTGATCATTAAAATGTTCTTGAACTAAAAACAAGGTATTATAATATTCCAAAAAAAAAAATAATATTTCAAATCTCCAGCAATGAAAAACGTAAAACTAAAGACAGTTTATTCAACAACTAAACAGTTTATTCAATTATAAAGAAAAAACATTATTCTGCCATCATGTGGTATTACATAAATCAAAAAGATTTCTTTTAACTTTCTTTGTTTCTATCTGGTATTTACATGAAAATACTTTTCTAAAATATAGTTGGTTCAAAAAAAACATTGAGAACAGAGAGAGAGAGAGAGAGAGAGAGAGAGAGAAACTGATTTAAAATAACTAAGTAGAAGGAAAAGAAACAATTTAACAAAGAAAATGTATGTTCATCAGCGTTTCTTTCCTGATTTACTTATACTATCATTGATTTTCTTCTTTGTAAACTGTAATTTAATCTCGTATGATAATCAATGTGAATATTTAATCCATTCTAAGATACAAACAGGAGGAAATAGATATTCCAAAAAGAAATTTTTACACGCCAAAAATTTAAAATACTAAACACTTTTTCAAAGTTTTGAGAATTTTCCACAAATTTCCAACAATAATAATTTTACGCACTGTTGGAGTATATTTGATCCTATTTTATCATATCGATTAAAAATATTTCAGATGATTCATAAAGTATATTTTAGGTTTAGTTTGTATGTGTGTGTGTGTGTGAGTGCAAATTATAAAGTAATAACACAAACATAATTTTACCTTGTAATATTCTTTAAATAACATTATATATTGGTATAAATTTAACAATATGTTATCGTCAATAACTATTGAAATAAAAATATCTTTTTAATTTTTCCATAGTAATCTTATCTCTAGTTTTGTACAGAATTTGAACAAAATAATCTTTTAGTTGATGAGAACAAAATATTTTAGTTTCATTTTAAGAAAGTACGTATAGTATTAATAAAGTTAAAACAAAATTTATTCTTTTAAATTATTTCTGTACAATAAATTGGATTGAAATATCCAAATACTGAAAAACATTAGTACATCAACTCTCTCTGCTTATGCTAAAACAATTTATAAAACTTCAATTCAGTATTAGGTCATTTCTATTCTAGTACATCTATGATTTTTTGCATGAAATGTTTCTGCAAAGCATAGGCTAGTTAGTAAAAGAAAGAAAAAAACACTTTTAAAAAGTATTAATGGATAAATTTAAAATAAAATAAAAACTATTATTTATTCTTAAATTTAAATATTGGGACAGTTTGAGAGACTTCCAGAGAAATGCATAATTTCTTTAATTTTTTATATGTTTTTTAAATATTTATCTATTATACAACACAGGTTATACATTGTGTTCTTTTAGCAGTTTTAATCAATGAATAATTGACTATATTTTTGGTTTAAAAAGTTGTATTTATTTATTTTTATGTTTGAATGTTTATTTGCAAATGTTATGACAGTTGCTGTTGAGTAGTTCCTATTTATGGCTATGAACCACTGAGATTATCTATTTTGGTGGAATATTTGCTTTTCAAATGGAGTTCATATTTGACATCTAGAAATCGTAATCTTCGATATGGTCACTTTATAGCTTCTATCTAATTTTGTGATTGATTTATAAAAATTAATAACTAAATAATTAACTAAAAAATTCATAAGTTCATAATTTTATTCATTAAAGTATATCATTTTGATAAACAGCAAAATAAGAATTTAAAAGGACTCAGTTTAAATAGATATTAAAAATGTTGACTATGCATATTTAGGGAAACACAATACTCATTTGATTAGAAGTATGTTACATTTGAAATTTTTTACAGAATAATTCGATTCAAGAGATATCATGTAAAATATATGATAGTTGCTGATTTATTTTATCATAGTATTTGTATATAATAAAAACTAAAAGGTATGAATTTTTTTCGATTTCTTATCAAAAAATACTATTTTTAATATACACATTTTATGTGTACTGTCTTTTTTTTAAATATTTGAAATTCGTATCTGTGAAGAAAATTCATAAGTGTAAAAGGAAAGTTTGAGTATAAAATGTAAGATATTGAGAGTTCTCGTAAAACGGATGTGTTTTCTAAAATTTCCAATAGTTTAACTTGTTAAATATTAACTATGAAAACTTTTCAGTATAATAGCTTTGTAAATTTTTACACTTTTACTGTGCGAAGTTTCTGCTAAAGTAGTAGGTTTAATAAACATTTAAATGATTTTAACAAAAATTCAATAAAAGGATTTATTAAAAATATTTTCTTCTTAGATAGATTTCAAATAATAAATATCTCAAAGTTTGCTATTCATGACATTAAAGTACAATTTAAAATCATACTTCCTCATCATTAGTATCATAATTCCAACTATAAAACTAAAATGATTCTAAAACAGATAAATTTCCAAATGAATTTTCAAACCATTTTTTTATTATTATATTTCAGCCAGAACTGAAAATCAGAAATTATGAAACAAAAAACTATTTTTAGACTTAATGATAAAAAGCACTCACTAACAATCCAGGAATAAATTGTAACAGCCTAAATATTTAAGTATTTGCAACAGAAATGACTGAAATTAGAAATATTTGTGTGGAGACATGAAAAAGTATAACTACACTTGTTTAAAAAAAATTAAGGATAATGCAAGTTCAGGCAAAGAAAGAGATAGAAGCAAAACAAATATAACTTAGTTGTAAAGTCTATTTATTAAACAAAAGGTAAAGAGCAATAAAGATGCTATAGGTTTGACATCAGGCTCTATTAGATTCAAGTTCGGTGACTATGCTGGCCAGTTCATACAGGTGATATCCTCTAATTGAAGGCATTCGTCTACAATGTTCGCATGGTGAGGAAGGGCGTCATAAGTAGATCATCTATAAGCAGAAATCCCACCCATGGCACCCCGAAACAAGCATATATGTTGTTCGAAAATGGCATCCCGATAGATGTAGCCTGTCATGGTTGCATTATGAACATGCAGGTTAGTTCTGGAACCCAGAATAGCTCATCTCTAAATGAGCAATCGTGCACCACTGTAACGGTACTGTTCAATTGTGTTTTCTTGGTGGTAATGGGTACCTGGCCCTCTTCATATGAATGTTAAGCGAGAATCAGACTGAAAGCTAAACTTTGACTCATCGGAAAACATCACACAAGAATACTGTTGTGGTATCCACAATGCACTCTCTACTCCAGGCTAACCGCAGGCGACAGTGAGTTGCGACTTGTGGAACACATGTGACAGGCCTACGAGCATATAGACCAATGTGCCCTAAGCGTCTGTACACAGTCTGCCTTGAAACTTTCGTACCGGTAGCTAAAGAGAGCTGTTGAGACAGGTCTGATGCTATGCTCCGTCTGTTTCTTTTGGCAATAACTGCCAAATACCGGCCCTCATTAGGTGTTGTAACTCGGGGGTTACTTATGCGTAACGTCTACTCACATTACCATCAGCTTGTAACCTTTTTCAAAGTCTGGAGATGATTCTCAGGACGATTCCAAGTTCCTCGGATACTTCCAGCTAGATACGTCCACATTCCAGACGGCTGATAACTCTACCACGTAAAACATCATCCAAATGCTTCCTTTGTGCAATAATTATGCTGTTACTGCCTTATGTATTACTGAATGGTCTTTGTTGGCACACAGAGGCTAATTAGATCGGGATCTACAGCATCAAATGGATTCCCAACTACCATAAATGTCTTAACCCATAGTAGGAATTGAACGAACAAACTTTTGAAACAAATACCTGAGCACTTATAATTTGGTTCTAAGCTCGGCAAAAACCTCTGTGGAAAGTAACAGTTTTAGACATGATATGTTAGAATATATAAAACAAAATTTGTTAATGATTACTGTAGTGATCAACCTTTTTTTTTTTTTTATCATTACTATAAAAACATATAAAACATCTATGAATAACATGTAGCGGAACTACAGAAGAAATATTTAAATAAAAAGCACAACAGAAAAATAATCATTTACCTTTAAATTTCACGCTAATATCCTTATGATGCATTACAGCTTGGAAAGAAGCTCGCCAAGAAACGCTTTCAAATGCAAAGTCGATCCTTGGTGAGACCTCACCAAAATAATCAACGCGAACTTCCATGACAGCAACACAAGGAGAAAAGGACAAAGTGCCAGTTTGAGAAAAGCCGCTGTCCTGTCGTTGTTATACCGACAAATTAAAAGTTAGCGACCTTTGCTAACTCCGGACCACATCGGCAAAACTTTAAGGCACTCGCTGTCTTCAAAGCAGTTGAACATTTTTCTAACCATATGTAAATTATTTTTGACTCTTTATTCTGTTTATGCAAAACTGATGTGTATAAATAGCAGATACCTCTTCGATCAAACTATCTACTTCGTGGTCAAACTGCTGATTATCATGTTAGTAACACTGTTCGTATTGATTCATTGTAAATAAATTTTTATTATTTGTTTTAATTTAGACTTAATATTTAATCGGAATTTAATAACGTCTAAAAACTTTATAGCAAACACGGCATTAATTTTGCTGAGTTAAAAAATGAATAGGAATAAGAATAATAAATATTAAATTATTTTCCTTTCATATAGCAATTGAACTCGATAAGACTTTCAATTTTAATAATTACTTAACTTTCAGTTTCCCTTCTAGTGTACATATAGTTTAAATTGTTTTGTTTTTTTAATTTACATTGCCTTTTATTAAATGTGAACATTTTCAAGATGCTTGTTTTCATTTAGATAAAAAAAAAATAATAAGAGACGCTTATTTATAATGTTTCTTAAAATAAATGTTTATTGTTTTATATAAATAGGGAGAACCTTAAGCCATATATTAATAGAAGGTTAAAGAAATTGCATAGAAATATTTTGCAAACAAAATTAAAATCTAGCACCCGATATTTTGTTATACGTTTTGAATGATGTGTAGTGATGATAATGTTTAAAAATATTCTAAAAATAAGCAATTAATACAAGATTTTATTATGATGTATTCTATATCTACATATTTTGATAAATTAAAATCTTCTAATTTCTTCCACAAAACAATTTTGGAAGATTTTCATAGCTTATACGAGTACTACAGCAAAGCATATTACAATTGTTACTTAATTTCATACATGTAATCTCTGTTGATTTATATCTTTTATATTATTAGATTTACATAAGAACTTGTTATCCTAATTTAAATCGAAAAAATAATAAACTTTTGTTTTGTTAAAACATTTTTCATATGAAAATAGAAGAAAATATACATTTATTTCCGAAAGACATTCTTTGTTTCATACTTGTAAAACTACATAATTATCCATGGGAACCTGCAATAGATTTCATTATGTTCCCATAGTTCAGAATTAAGATTATAATATGCAATATTAAATTAAAACTAGACAAATTTTCGTTTTTTATCCTGTGAATTATACAAGATAAAAAGAATTTTCAGAAAATATTTGAGTATATTGCATTAAGTTAGTTTAAAATGTAAGCATTTAAAATATATATCAATACTTTCTAAAGCGTAATTTTAAATTTTGCAAATAATTATTAAATGATTAGACTTGTATTTAATTTCATTGAATATTTTGTCAATAAATAAGGATTTTAACTAACTGATTATTTTTGTACTTTATGAATTATTTGCAATCATTCCCTTTTAAGCTACAGATAAAAATTAAAAACGGGAAATAATACACAATTAATTTATTATTAATCTTACTTTTTGATTAGCATGAATTTGTTTTATATCCATTTCTCAAAGCAAAATGTATCTTTTAGCAATAATTAAATTGTTGACTCTATGTATTCGCGTATCATTTTAATTTGATAAGATTTTTCTCAATCTGCATATCAATAAATTAAATAGAAGAAAATAACAAAACCAGCTTGATGTAGATAACAAATGTTTGTTAAGAAAGCAATTTAATCCTAATTAAATCAAATAGTCTAAATCGATAATTTTACGTTCCAATAAGGATTGGGAGTTGCACGTTTATTTTTTCATTCTCCCTAAAACTTTAATTAGAAAAAAATTTAGATTGTCTAAAGATGAGACAATCATTGACTGCAGAGATTTCTGGAGTGTATTTTAGTTTTGAATTAGAGATTAAAATACTCTTACTTATTAAATTAAATCCTAGAGCCATAATAAATAATTCCAGTTCTCTTCCCGCATTATTTTCTCATTTGCAAAGACATGAACAATGCATATTTTCATCAAAACAAATGCTTTTAAATCCATTTGATAATTTTGAAATTTTTCTTCTTTCTGTTATGCAGCAAATGTTCACATAATTGAATTTTCAAGTTGATGAACGTGGACTTCACGAGTAATTTGTTTTTATATTACACAATGTTTCTTAAAAAGAGTAAGTTTCAAATAAATACTATTTTCGGTTAATAGTTTACATTTATCATTAACTACACACCACGAGATAAATTACATCGTGATTATATTCCTGAAGAGAGAGAGATTATCAACCAAATTGATGGAAATCAAAGATTTTTCAACACTGAAATCATTAAAAATTTTTGAAGTATCAATCAACGTTAAAAATAATTGTTTAAAAGTAAAAGCTGTAGTAATTGTCTAATGATGTTAGTTGTAAAATAAATTCTACTGTAATAAAAATAACAAATATACGTTTATAAAAGTCAAATTATTGAATGGAAGACATGAACTGTGTATGAAATGTATCCATTCCTATACTTTTACATATAACAATTTCTACCACAGTACTCACAGTACAATCTATATGATTCTACTTCTCTTAGATGAGGGAGAAATACACTTGAGATGGTAAATAAATTCCTTGATAATAGTTGAGTAGTTTAAATTGCAAGCATATTCAGTAATCATAGTTGCCTATAGATCGAAATGCAAGTCTTTGGGTTAAATTTCAATTTTTGCCTGGTAAAAAAAGAGAATCCGATTTATTCTAAGATAAGCAGAAGCAAATCTTCCTGGTAAATGTCTTTTATCAATCAATCAACAATGGCACTACATCTGTGTGGGTCCTGGCCTTCTCAATGAGCTTATTCTATCTTGGACTGTACTCAGCAGCACTTTTCCAATTAGATGTCTTTTATAGAGGCTTTAATTTGGAAATAATGATGTGCTGCATTATCTAGTATAATTGCAATCACTTCTTGCTGTATTATGAATAACCATAATCATTCAATAACGTTTTCAGGACAATTTTAGCCATTTGTGTTCTCAAGTTACGACATTTAGTTGATATTTTTATTTCATTTTTTATTGCACATTCTTTTTAAAATATTTCCAAATAATTACTCCATGAACAGTTAAATAAAAAAAAACCATAACATTAATCATACATCTGTTAGAATAGACATAAAGATCTTGAGAGAAACAGCAAAATTTATATTAATATATGAATTACAATATGTTTAATTTTCAGTACATTTTAATGTAAATAATTAAGCATAATTTATTGAGAATTTATATAATTTAGAAAAAATGTGTGAATATTCTTTAAGAATGTTTACAAGTGTCTCGTGATTCATTCTTCAGTTAATCTGTAAACATTCACGTTATAGTCTCAATGTAATAAAAATAGTAACAGATCATTATAGTATTTAAATTTATTCAAATTTACCTGAGCACTACTTTTCTATTGTTTTAAAACTGATTTTCTATCATTGAAAATAATACGAGGGTTGCTATTTATATTTCTGGCCTTGGCAACAGTAAGTGTTGCTAGGCGACCGAAGACGATTTTAATCGAAAGTTTGATATTTTTAAACATAAATTCAGCAGACTATTTACCATTATAGCTTTATTTGAGTTGTTGACAGTAAATTGAAAAGTTCTTCTCTGTCAAAAAATGGAATTGAATCGTGAACATTTTCGTGCCATTATTTTTCATAACTTTCGACGTGGATTGTAAAGACAAGAGTGCTTCGATGAACTTAATTCTTTATACAGCGATAAAGCGCCATCCTACAGCACTGTAAAAAATCGGTATAACGAATTTAATCGTGGTCGATGTTCGATCCAGGACGAATCCCGTGCAGGTCGTCCAAAATCCGTTGTTGTGCCAGAAAAGATCAATGCTGTGGGTGAACTGATAAAGCAAGATCGTCATGTGACATACCGTGAGATAGAGGCGTCTTTGGACATTAGTATGACTAGCATCAATAAAATATTGCATGAACATTTGAGCGTAAAAATTTGTTCGCGTTGGATCCCGCATAATCTGACAAACGCTCAAAAAAGGCTCGTGTCGATTGGTGCAAGGAAATGTTGGAAAAATACATTCAAGGTACATCAAAGGCTGTGTATAACATCTACACAGGTGACGAATCATGGATTTATGCATATGAGCCGGAAACAAAACAGCAATCAACTGTATGGGTCTTCCAAGACGAGGCAAAACCAACAAAAAGTTGTTCGAGGAAGAAGCACATCGAAACAAATGATTGCCTGTTTCTTCGGCATTAACGGTCATGTGGCAACAGTGGCGTTAGAGCAACGCAGGACGGTCAATTCTGAATGGTACACGACCATTTGTTTGCCAGAAGTCATCGGAGAAATTCGAAAAAAGCAGAAGAACAGGCGAATCATTCTTCAACATGACAATGCGAGCTCTCACACATCGACTCAAACAAAGGCATTTCTGACGGAGCGAAAGATCGAACTGATGGGTCATCCGCCGTACAGCCCTGATTTGGCACCCAATGACTTCTTCTTATTCCCACACATCAAAAATAAATTACGTGGAAAACGATTTTCGACCCCCGAAGAAGCGGTTGATGCATTCAAAACGCATGTTTTGGAGTTACCTCAATCGGACTGGAAAAAGTGCTTTGAAAATTGGTTCAAACGCATGCAAAAGTGTATTGATCATCATGGAGAATATTTTGAAAAACAATAAAACCAATTTCGATCCTACATATTTGTTTTTTCATTATTAGGCCAGAAATATAAATAGCAACCCTCGTAGAATACAAATGCTGCTAAATTATATTTTAGTACTTGAAGATACATCAACTATTTCAAAATTCAAGTTTTAAATTATTCATGGGCTTGAATAGGATTCAAAATTTATATCAATAACTTGAGTTTTGTAATAACTATTTTGCTCTTTTGAATAAAAACTCTTCCAACAAGAGTAAGAACAAGTCTCAAAAATTGTAACCAATGAGTTTTAAAGATTTCCAAAGCAATTTTAATTTTCAAACATGAAAAACACTTTTAAATATAACATTAAAGAAAGCATTTTTAAAACTTTAATCATTAAACACGTTAAACTCAAATGAATTTGTTTTATCATAATCACTTAAGGTTGTTATCAATTTATTGCATCTTTTATCGATAACGTTGAGTTCATATTTTATTTTATTAATTTGAAAAATAATATTAAAAAGAGAGTGAGTCAATGTATATAGAACAAATATGTATAGCAAGAAGTAAACAATATAATTTTTCTAGAAGAAGCCTTCTCGTTTTTTACTAAAAATATAAAGGTTATGTGTAAATATTAAGAAAGATTAAGAAACAAATATTTTCAGTTCATTATTTATAGTTAATTTTTTCCTTTTTGAAAAGCAATATAGCATTTTCTAACTTGAAACACAAATTAAGCAAGAAAATAAATGTTTGAATTATTAGTTATTTGTTATCTTTGTATCATTTACTAATGTGCCTGTCCCTAGAATTCTAATATAAACAACGCTTATAAATATGTTTAACTGTAACTACTGAGTTATCCATGTTTTTTGTTCATAATAAATGCATTCATTATTAATGAAAAGTGTGTTTATTCGTGGAAAATATTAACCAATGTTTCTCGTCTTTTAAAAATTTTTCTGCAGCAGAACTGTTAATTATTAAAAAAAAATATTCAAAATGTAAATATTTTACTTTACATTGACACACACAGGAAAAGTAATGATTTTTAAGGAAAAACACAAGTAAAAAATATATAATATTTTAACTATATTTGCATATCTAAAGTAAACAAAGTAGAAATAGAAGGATGTTCGTCGCCTTTTATTCGAAGCACGTAAGCCCTTAATCATAAACAACATATTTTGGACTGGAATATCTGAAAGTTTATTATTAATAACTTAGCTTCTTTCAGTTCATTAATAAAAATTAATCACATTCCAGAAAATTAAACTTGCATGGAAGAAATTTCTTATCCACTTTCAATTCAAGTATTATTTTCTTTTTTGGTATTTCTTTAGTTTATTAATAATAATATTAGATATGGAAATGACATTTAAGTAGTAAAATGAAAAAATGAGTCTGAATTGATATCGTGAACCTTTATAGAAAAAAAAAGCATAAATACACATTTTTGAAGATTTTAAATATGAAGAATAATTTGTTTTATTATAAAGTAATTTAATTATTTTTATGGTGTTTTATAAATAATGATAAAAATGATTTCGTAAGTATTTAAATTTTACTTAAAAACTGATGAATCAAATGAGCTATGGGGACTTTACTAGTCATTCCTTGGAAGAAATAAATGAAGTTTTCTCCAAAGAAATTTTGCAAAAATAAAATGAACTGAAAGTCTTTTGAAACTCATTGTTTGAAAAGTCATGCGCACTTTGGTTTTCCAGGTAAATTTTTATCTAAATTCATATGTGAATAAATTTCAAGTGTAAGACAATAAACAAAATTTCACTCACACCAAACTACATCAGTACTGCAGTTCCAATTCTTACGAATATCTCTCAAATAAATTTGAAAAATATGGTAAATATCTTTTCTGTTAGTAAGAAAGATATTCTTGTTTCGATTAGATGATGTTGGAGTAGACTATCTCATCGTGTGAGGGTTTGTTTTATTGTAACCAAAATCCAAATTTCAGTACTTTGTGATAAAGTCTATTTCTCATAATTGCTCCATGCTCCTAATATTGTGAGTAGATGTAGATGAGTAATCTATCTTGGAAATATTTGTTGATCAGACAAGAATTTTTAGAAAATCCTCTGATTCTCTTCTTCAATTATAAACTTCCACTGAACTTTTCCCTTGATCAAAAATTCTCATGTATTATTATTTAAAACAGGGTGAAATATAAGAGACAAAAATATATAAGAGAGAGACCAAACAATATGATATGTATACTTTTACATATAGCGAACTCTCTTGTGCACACTTAACTTACAATGTACAGTAAACTTAGATGCTGTCTTCCAATACAGAAAAATAGCTAGAAACAAGACAATGAATTCTTTTATTTTTCTAAAACATTATATACTCGGAACCAAGACTAAATCTCAGTTTTTAATTTTGTGTAAATTGTATTCTGCTGTGAGAAGCAAAATTTTTCACATAATGCAAATTGATTTTCTTGACGAATTTGTCATAAATCCCTTCTTATTAAATATTCATTAAATTTAAGTTTACTTTTAGTTTTTGTACTTTATAATATATTTAATTTGTTTTGCATTTCCAATGAATAAAATAATTGAAAAAACATAAAAAAGGAAAAAATTCTAAAAATTGTTGATAAAATTATTAATCCACCTCAGTTTTATTCGGAATTTACAAATGTTCCATTTATATTCATCTAATTTGGCATGTCATAAAATATTCTCCAATATTTAGTCATCTTTTATGCTACAGTTTTTTCTACACAGCCCTTGGATGTTGTTATCATATCAAAACAGTTACTTACGCAGATTACATATGATTCCTTCAAAGTTCTATTTTAACCCCATAATATGTCTGATATAAAAATGTGGCTACTACCGATAGTATGCAATGATGTCATACTATCGGTAGTGGCCACATTTCTTTCTTGGATCAGATGACCACCCTTAATGGGCCTTCTTAAATGGGGTAGTTGAGGCAAGGTTTCTCAAATTTTATTGTATAGAGACATGCAGATATAAATCCTGGTGTAACGATGGTAAATGCTGTCACATAGTCACATAAAACAAGGCGTATCATCTTTTTATCCTGAATACAGTCTGCATGCGATATATATATATATATATATATATATATATATATATATATATATATATAATTATATAATTATTTAAACTATTACAGAATTGTTTATGCAATTTGTGGTTTTAATCTGATAAAATCTATGCAAAGAAAAGTATCAAATATTTTTATATTATTTATAAACAAAATGATTCCTTAAAATGATTCCCCAGTCATTAAATCCTACAATACATAATACTTTTACGCAGACGCAATAACAATGACTATTACTACTTACTTTGATGCTCATTTCATTTATTTAACTTTTAGCAATTTAAACTCATATTCTACAATGAAACAATGTTTTTATCTTATACACTTAAAATAATTGTAACTGTCAACTAAAGAGACAACAAACTGTAATAAGTAAGTCTTTCAACGCGTCTATTCTTAAAGAATAATTCAAGGGTACACAAGTATTTTCCTGAACCAAATTTAAGTCATCACTTTAGGAAATCCCTCTAGTCATTAATTCTTCTCTCTTTTCACGAATACGAAATTTTATCTGGTAACTCATTCTGTTTCTTAAATATATGTTTTCAGGTAATTATAAGACTTAAGTTGCTTAAGTATCGTAAAATATTAGTGTGTAATAGTAACTCCACGATCATTTTTAGCTTTTAAAACTCTTTCAAAAAATAATCGTTTAAAGTATTTCTTATTGATATTTAAACGTCACATTCGCAAATTTAATGTAAAGAAAAACTTGCTTTTGCTAAAATGCAAGGATTAAAACAATTCTCTTTTAGAGTACTTTAACAGTAAAATGATGATAAAATATGTCTAGATTAAAGAAGGAAATAATTAGTTCTTTATTACAAGGATTTCAGCAACATAAGAATTTGTTTTTCATTGGATATAACTATACTAATTCCAAAATGCCAGTGGAAAAGTTATGACGATTAAATTCATATAGATATTTGTAAATATATAAAATTCATATTTTACTAAGATAAAAATTATGTTTATTTTGTGTTTTGCTATCAAATATTAAAATTGTCATTTATTTTTAAGAGATCTTAGATTAAATCATACATTTAATTTCAAATACTTAATAAAAATTTTAATTTTTTTATCGCATGTATTTGAATACATATTTTTGCAATAATTATATATTTAACAAAAAAATCAGTAATATAACCCGCCTCTGTTGTTAATATACTTTTTAATTTTTGTAATTTGATTAAGTTTTAATTTCTGTAAAGTTTGGAGAGTATTTCATTCTTATTAATTGTTTCACTTATTGTTTTTAGATATTAATCTTATAAAACACTGCAAAAAAGTATATTTTAAAAGGATTTTATTTAGCAAATTTGATTTCCAGTTAATAATAAATTTTCAAACATAACTTTCATAGCAATAAACGTAATGACGTTATTTGGACTAAAATAAACAATTAATACAAAGTTGTTGC